>JANAVB010033620.1:9990218-10282718 GCA_029216955.1 Iris pallida | reverse complement strand
TTATGGAGCACAAAGCGACTAGAAATCATGGCACGGATAGTGTAGTGACGTGCCTTGACTAGTGTATTAGCCATGCCAAGGAAGACCCAGCCATAGGTGTGTCCTAACTAGAAAAACCAAGCTAAGTTGTGACATGACCCTTACAAATGATTTATTTATTTTACTTATTAAGACTATGATATTTTGGATGCCTGGTTGTACCAATTTAGCCCGAACTGGACCCGAACCGAACCTAAGCCTATGTAGTCGGGTAGTGCGACCAAAGACGTCCATGTAGGTGTGCATTATTAGTGTTTTGTATTTTATCTTAATGGGATATTAAGTATTTGTTGATACATCTGTTACATATATATGTGTTATTGATATTATATTGTCAATTATTTTATAATAGGATAAATATTCTTTTTGTCATGTATTTCTAGATTGCTAGGATTTTATACCATATATATATATATGAGTATGTATATATAAATATATATTATATGTGTGTATTTGTATGTATATATAAATATAATATATAGACGGGTGTAATTGTATGTATATATATAAATATATTATATAAATGTGTGTATTCGTATGAATATATATAAATATATTATATATATGTGCGTATGTGTGTATATATATATATATGTATAGGAGTATGTATACATGGATGTGTATACATATATATATAGGAATATATAAAAAAATATATATTAATTACAATAAAGGAATAGAAAAAGCAATAGAAAAAAAGAAAAAAAAAGCAAAAGCAGCAGGCCCATGCCAAGCAGCCCGAGCCCAGCTGCCAGAGCAGCCCGAACAAACCTTTCCCCTGGCCCAAAGACCTGTTAAGCAGAACGCAGCCCCGACTGTACGTAACAGAGTATAAGCAGGATTATCGAGAGAGGTAGGGAACGAGTGTAACCCTAATTCTTAAACCCCAACCCAGCACCGACTTGGCCTTGGCGCAGCCGTGCACCACCACGGGGCCACCGGAGGCCGGCCAGGTCGCCTGACCGCGAGGCAACCGCGCGCGCAGAGACGGTCAACTGCAGCAGTGACGGGTTTGAAATATCGACTTCGCACGGAGAGTTCTCCCCGATCGCTCGACGGTTTGTCGAGCCGATTGCTCAAGTATGAACCCAACATAACCGTCTTCAAACCCCAATAGTTAGCTCTTGATATAATCGTGCGATCGATCCAAGAAATCGACACGAAGTCGATCAAAAATCTATCCCGAAACAGGACCAATAACAGTCCAATCATCCATATTTGAAGATCGATTCCGGTCGATCTAGTGCCACAGTAGAAATTCTATTTGAACACAGTTATTGAAGACATATAGGACTTCACGACCCTTTTTGTGGATTGGAAAATCATCGACTACGTGTTGAGAAATCGAATGCCGAAGTTGACTGAAAACCTGTTTTAAAATCAATAAAATTCTTTGATATGACGTGCATCCCGCCAATCCGGGCGACGTGGTCGCGAACTAAAAGAATCAAAAGGTGCGTATCGGCTTCGTGGACGTGTGGGCTTTGACGAAATTCAAATTGGTCGCGTGTGCACGACGAATTTAATCCGTATCCGTCAAAATTCATCGTATTGGCCACTTTGCACAAACTCCAATTACTTTGTGCATGCTGGTCAGACTGAGACGAACTTGCGCCAATAGGACCGTATCATTTTTTTGGTCCTGTATGCCAAGTTTGGTCCGATTCTAAGACAGTTGATTTGATTGCCGTTTTGTGGGCCCCACGATCCGACTCAACGGGTGATTTTGTGCACGGCCCGTCGGAATCCAATTTTGGACATACGGTTGAGGTCATATCAGAAAACTGGACCTGTTGACATATAGTTTGACGACTTTAGAGACCATTGACTCTGGCACGCTTTTCGGTGTAAAGCGGATCCAACGGCGGACATCATTTTTGGTCAAAATTACCGTTTTGCTCCTGTGTCTAGAGTTAGACTTAAGGACAGGCAATCCTAGCTAATTTGACTATTCTGAGAATGTTGGAAATGTCTGTTTCAGCTTTCGGAGACAGTTGTGATGATGTAGATTTTATGGCTTACCAGTTGACGTTATATTATTGGATCTTCGTGCTACCATCAGGCAAGATACCTTGCCTCCCTCTACAGTTCATTTTCATGCTTATGGTTCATCTATTTTAGTATGTTATCATTTAGTTACTCTAGTTGATATGGATTCAGATGTTTCTACATACCATGTTTACTAATTTATTGTCTTGCTTGTATATCAGTATTTCCTAACTTGACAGCGTAGTTACACCAGGCTTGTCCACATTATGGTTCATGCTAGAGTTTCCCTTACCTGTGTTATGACTGAGTTGTACCGGGTTGTTACCTGTATCTTGACAGAGTCGTGTCTGCAAGTATGCGTAATTGAACTGTTATTCCTGTATAGTTCCCCCAACCTGCGAGTCCACACACGGGACGATGGTTGTCTGTTTGCACCTGCGAGTCCACACATGGGACAAGGGTGACTTATCTTGAAACTGACCTGCGAGTCCACGTCGGGGCGAGGGTTGGTATTCCATTGATCTTTTGTTTACTTATTCTTCCAGCAGTTCAGTTATGCATAAATGATCCCGTATCCGTGTTTCTGGTTACCTGTCAGTAGCCACATACCAGTCTTATGTTTAGTTCATGTTTATACCCTATTTATATTATTGCATGATTAAACTATTAGATAGGCATATTTTATGTATCTTGCTAGTCCTTTGAGGACCTGATGATCTCTTCAGGTAGCGGCTTTGCACGGAGTTAGTTAGCTGAGCATGTGATAGTTGACTTCATCTGCATGATTCAGGTATTTTGTTAGTATTAGCGATTTACAATCATTCTCGTGCTTTTATAATATATCATGCTTATCAACTTAGATTTATAGACTCATATTATTTTTGGAGTCTAATCGGATATATATGCTAGTGGACTGTAGACCATGACCCATAATTGTTTATTCTTGTCTTATATATTCTTGTGGATTGAGATACACTGTAGATTACCATATTAGCCATTATACCATGACCTTGACAGTTTATACATACTCGAGTCGGGCTGGAGTCCGCTCGATACGTAGCTGGCTTGCTCACGAGCTCGCGTCCGAAAAGCGGGTGCGGGTCATGACACCGCCGGAGCCCCGACTCTGGACTCCTCTCTGTCGAAGCCATAGCGAAGTCCCTCCAGATCCCCCCTGACCATATTATGCTCGTCCTCGAGGTCCTCGCCTCCATCCTCCCGTCGACGTCGGACCGCCAGATCTCCGTCGAGGAGGCTGTCGTCCTCGACCCCCGGTCCCCAAAATTACTCTCTCCGCCCCCGATCGACGGGACCCACCTCCGGCCCCGCCCTCGGTCGTCGCCCCCTCCCTCCGCCCCCTCCCAAAAGGTACAAACATAATTGTACTGATACAAAAACATCAAGTTCTATGTTTGGGATCACGGTATGCTCAATATTTTAGTTTCTTCAACTTGCCCTAATTTTTTTTTCAATTTAGGGTTTAGTTGAATCAGGATTGCACCAATTTAGAATAAATTATAAAAATTCTTGGATAGAAATTTGGTGAATTGATGATATGCTTTGGTTATTGGCTACACTTGTGAATTAATGATATGATTTTTATAGAACCAGTCCATAACATAGAAGACGCAACTAATTATTCAGTTATGAGAAATATTAGGATGTATGCAACTAGTATATCTTGAGCCTAGGAAGCACGAACACGTCAAATTTTATGTCCGTGTTCATGTTAAATCATGTCGGACGTGTTGGATATTGCCACACACTCCAATTTTTTTATAGAACCAGTTCGTGTCTCTATGTTACTTAAGCATCATATTTATATCAGTACAATTATGTTTGTAGCTTTTGGTCAAAGTTGTCGACGTGACACACATGATAAAATATAATTTTATTTGTTTTTTGTGTTGTACAAAATTGATAGACGAAGGTTGATGCTATGAATTGATAATTTGTCCCATATTTCTTCTATATTAACAAATAATTGGTTTTCTAAGAGGGGGTTTTGTTGGCCTGTATGGTTGAGTATCCTCCTTGATAGAGTTGACTGACTAATTTCTTCGTCATATAAAAAGTGGATTTTGTAAGCATGTAATTCTCATCAAAAGCAGACTATCTCGAAAGTAATATGGAAGTAGTCTCTATATAATAAACTTAGTATCTGTCTTCTTTTTACTCAACAAGATTTTAGGCCGATTCTATATGCTTTACTTTTATACTTGCTGGCTATTCCAACAACTTATTAACAGTCTTGAGTAAAGCATTCATGGAACTCTACAATTTAGTTAAGAAATGCATTTGTGAATCTCCCTAAGCACTTTATGTGAGGAGGATAATGACTTAAACATTTGACAAATTACTCAACCGTGACCAATATTATAGAGTTCAATGAACGCTTTACACAAGACTGTTAATAAATTATATACTGCCTTATGAGTAACAAGTAGGCATAAATTGTTTTTATTTGACACTCTTATGTGTTCCGTTCATGAGTTGGTCTCCAAGAGTAATACTAAATCACCGAATATGCATTGATGTGCAAATCCGTCAATGTACTTGTTACTCATAGGGAAGTAGATAATTTTCACCCGTATATCCTAATCGTAGACACCATGTGCAATATATATAATATGCATTTGGAACTCAAGAATGTTTATGCCATAAAGAAACCAAGGCTACTGAGGTTACAAAAAATGACAAACATTGGTTTAAGAAGGCCTGGAATTTTCAACAGTAAGAGACATGAATCAATGAAAGGAATCAACCAGAAGTCCAAATTTTAGGATTACTTGAGGTTTTCAATGTAGTACTTAATCATTGCTGGACCGCGTGTAACCTTCAACTCTTTCATGGATGATTTCTTTTCTGATAGCTTTACTGACTTCCATGTTCTGAGGATTTAGCGTTACCCATATTTATTATTTCTAGCTGATGTATTTTTATTCCCTTTTCCTTCAACAGGCTGGCCTTGCATAACTCATGGAACTTGTTGGAGAAACTAACGTCCATACAAGCTCTTGTTGGACTTCAACAAGCCTAGCTAGTATACTATCCTATACTTTTCAGCTCAGAGGTTCTAAGCTTGCTCATTCATTTCAGGGTGAAGAACAGAAGAAACTGGATGTTCTTTCAAATAAAAAATTTATCAAGGCTTTGACAAGTAGCGGTTGAACTGTAAGTCTATACTTAAACATCTTTAGGCTCCTACATGCATGCGGTATGTTAAAACTGACCGCGACTTTTGCTTCAGTGCATTCTCGTTTCTGAAGAGGATAAGGAGGCAACATTTGTGGATCCAGCTCTGTGTGGAAAGTCTGTACTGATTATTGATGTATGCATTTGCAATTCCTCCTTAAATTGTAGATACTGTGTAGTTTTTGACCCCCTGGATGGTTCCTCTAACATTGATTGCGGTGTTTCCATTGGAACGGTACGATTTTATCCAGTGATTATTTTCCTTATATCTTTTAAGGAACCCTCCTTTCATTGATTGATGTCTCTTAATGTTGAAGGCTTGGAATTTTTATGCCCTAAAGAAACCAAGAATGTTTATGCCATAAAGAAACCAAGGCTACTGAGGTTACAACAAATGACAATCATTTCAAGGCCTGGAATTTTCAACCAGAAGTCCAAATTGGAATTTTAATGCCAATAAGAACCTATATATATCAAAATTGTTTAACTCTTAAAATATTTGGACAAAAAATGACATGGGGGTTCTAAACAAGTTGGAGAAATTCTAACCACTATGTCTACAACTCGCCAAATAAATATGAAGAGTGTAGTATATGGATAACTATGACATGGTTATTTGCTTCCCTCGACTTATTGCGGGTCAAGTTTAAAATTAGTGATGCAATTTTCATGATCCTTATCATTTTGTTTCATATCTTGCACTGTCAAGAACCTGAGTTGGATTGATGATGCAGGCATTGTATATGTGCTACTTATAGTTTGGCGATCTTTGAGTCTTCCTGATAGAGATGGATGCAGTTCCTTATGGCAAGTTAAATCATCTTACCTCTTTACTCTTTATAGTCTAGAGGAACATTGAGGTTGCTCTTTGGTTGCACGAGCTTAAAATGCATAACGTGGAGGTAGGTATATCTACCTGCCAACTGGCCATTTAGGTTTTATGACATGCCACTCTCATTCTCATAGATTCATTTGGCACCAATATAGAGGGTTAATATAGAAGGTTGACGTTTGGTCGACAACGAATCATAAAAATTGTCAGTTCATTTATGGAGCTTTCTTATATTTCATATCCATATCCAACCATATTATAATAGGAGATGGCTTGGTTGATGACAAGGAACCTTGTGGTATCTCATTTACTTTGGGCTAAAATTTGTGTGTATACAATATTATTATTGTGGTTATACCTCCTCTAGAAATAAGCTCAGTAAGATACATATATTGAAAAAGACATCGTACTTCTTCAAGTTACAATAACTGTTCTTCATGAATGAATACTGTTGTGTCTTTGGACTGGGTTGATACTTTTATGTGGCTATTATGTTTATCACACTCGGAAAGGACTGTCTAGTAGCTTATGCAAATTACAATCCAGTGAAGAAGAAAACATGGGTGACATTCAAAGGGGAAGAAGATCCGACAATCATACCAGGTTAGTTTTGTGATGAACCCTACCAGTTCAGTCTTCAGTAAGATGCTGATATTGACTTTTATAGAAGCAAAGTCGTTGCATGGTTAGGTCAGAATCATGGCCATACAACATAAATTAGTTTCAGTTTTGTGCATTAGCTTGGATCTAGTAAATCTTGAATCTGATGTTTTTCTAATTGCTTTAGTTGAGTAGCTATGCTGGTTAAATAGCCAAAGAAAGAAAGTTCCAACTGCACAGGAAAGAAACTTTTATAACCATTCTTTTCTAACTAGAACTTCTGTAGTTATTGAAGGAAGATTGCAATATTTTAGTTGTTACAGATGCACTATGCTCATTTTTAGTTTCTGAATCATCGTGTTCTTTTGATTTCTGATTCGTTAGAGCATAAGGGTACATAAAGTATTGTATGCTTTAGCTATACTGATTACTTATTTAGGTTTGATGAGATACTTTTCTTGTATTGCATTTTAGAAGCACATGAAAGTGTATAGAAAATCACCTCTCTTGTTCCTGTTATAGGGAACTGATGGATTACTCCTAGGCGTTAAGGGTAAAGTGCTTGGACAATAGGTATGTTTCCTACCTATGGAAGATAATACTGGAGCAATTCCTGCTAGAAAAGCGAAGTTGGTGCTGGTTTTATACTTAAGAGCTTGCGCTAGTACACAAGAATCAAAGCTTGCTGGTTGGTCATATAAATTCTTTTGTTACATTGAATTTCACTTGTCATGTGATATGCAGATGAGATTGTTATTTTCCTTTCATCTTAATATTTGTTCATGACTTGTTATTTTTCTTTCAGTCTTAATATTTTTTTTATTTTAATCTAAAAAATGAAAAATTGATAAGATGAATGTATTGGCGATGCTAGCTAGAGGCTAAAATGGAAAGGGAGTATAGATGGCTCACAAAATATTGACGCTCACGCATATTACCAAAGTTGATGCCCTGATATGTTCGACTTGCTAAGAAGCTCTTTCATGCTATATTCATATGGCCTAAACTTTTTTTTCGCTTTGATTTGTACTCATTTTTGTTCCTTGGAAGTTACAACTTTGCGGTAAATTTTGGCCATTGAAAGGTGGCTCTTGCCACAACCAGTTTCTTGAATTATCAACTTTTTCAATATAATGCATATTTAGAATTAGAAGTCCATGCTTACTTCTCATAAATTGTCGACCGAATATTTCTATTTTGTACAGACATGGGAGATCTTCCTTGATATATTAAAGAATGCTTGGAGCCCTGCATGGACCCCGGAAGGAGTTTACAAAGCTATAATTTGCTTTGATGGCACATCTAGAGCCTAACGTCTTTCTCAATAGTGATTCAGGTCAGTCAATTTAGCATCATGCATGGGTTTAATATGCAATCTATAGACCTAATACTACCTTATTTGGTGCCAGTAGAAGCAATATGCCCTGAATCTGATAAGGCACCTTAAGGAACTATATAATGATTAAATGTTCATATGCCCTGAATCTAATAAGTAGAGCGCACTGTATTCTCTTATGATCTTATCAAATCAGAATTGTGTATCAGTTACTCATATTTGATTTATAGTTTCAGTATGGCAATAAAGTCAAACTGTTCTTGTGTTATAGTATGCCTTAATTCAGATTTTTGTCAAGTGATTCAATTTCCAGGGTACTTGTTTGTGTTATAGTTTCAGTATGACGTTAATAGGATACCTGTTTGTGTTATAATATGCCTTAATTCAGATTCTTGTCAAGTGATTCAAATTGTCTCGAGTTCTTGTATGTGCAGCAATAAAGTCAAACTGTATTGATAATTATGTAATATTGTAGTTCAGTATCTATATAAGAATATGTACGGGAAGTATTGATAATTTGTGTTCTTATTCTCTCATGTACTTGCTGAAAAATAAAGTTACATGCATGCTGTGAATAGGGGAATGCTGTGGATATGGGAGGGATGTGCTCCGCTCTGGTTTGCTACTTTTTTTGGCTTCGTTTTATAGGGTTAGATTATGTTTTGTGGTGACAAGTCATAGATTTTTATGGTTTGGATGTTTAAATGGTATGGAAACAACAAATGTAGGTTATGTGTACTTTATGGTTGGATTATGTTGTGAGTGGACAAGTGAAGAATATATGTGGTGGGATGTGTATCAGAAGTTTTTGTTGTATGAACAATACAGTTTGTTAATATGAAATTTAGGTTTTATAGTAATTTGAGGTGTGTATCTTCTGGATTGATATTATGTGTGTTTGATTAATATTATATAATTTTTGACAAAATTTTGGCAAGCTTCTCTTGATGGTACTTTTGATAGCTTCTCTTGACGGTTGTCAAACGTCAATGTTAATTCAAATTTTGCTGCATAATAGCCGTGAATACAAGCTTTTCATGACATGTTTTATCCGTCAAAACAAATGCTTTTCTTGACGGCTAAAGGCCGTCATCTAGGCCAGAGTCAAGAAAAGTTTTTGCCTATGTTGACAGTATCTAAAAACTGCTATCTTGACGACTAAAAGCAGTCAAGAAAAATTTCTTAATATGACGGCCAAAAACCGTCAAGAAAAGCCATGCCAGCGACCGTCAAGAAAAGGGGGGGGTCTTTTCTTGACTCCGGCCTAGTTGACGGATCTGTAACCGTCAAGATACCGATTTCTTGACGGTTTTTCCCCGTCAAGAAAAGCCTTTATTCTTGTAGTGGGAGGGCCTACAACTCTTTGATCTTGTGCTCACTTGGTTCCAGACTGAGCCCTAGTTGGCAGCACCTTGACAGACTTGGAAGATGTTTAAGGATCTCTTCAAGAAGAAATTCTACTCTGAGGTAGCTCAGGGCATTCTGGAGAGTCAGTTCTAGAATCTAGTGTAGGGTGGTCTATCGATGTATGAGTATGTTGCTAAGTTTAGCAGATTGAGCTGCTTTACAGAGTATATTATGAGAGAACTTGTAGATTGACTCTACAGATTCAGGAAGGATTTGGTCACGGTGATCAGGGTGCATATCAATATGAGCCAGGATATAGCTTTTGCTGATTTAATGGTAGTAGCTCAGATAACAGAGGAAAATTTGGGTTTTAGGCCTAAGAGGGATTGGGATTCTAATAGGGGCAACATCGGTTAGGTACCTACGAAGAATCCTCACTTCAAGCAGATGGCTTTCCAGATATCGATCCGAGCAGTGGTCCAGCATCTACCTCAGAGGCAGATTCATCCAGCTCCTACTTGTGTCTACTATAGGAAGACAAGACACACTTGGGATACATGCAGGAAGAAGTTCGGTGTATGCTTGTTCTGTGGATCCTCTGTACATCAGTTGAGGGAGTATCTTTCGGCACCAGCTCGTCCAGCTCAGGGGGTAGCTCCTTCCCCTAGAGCATCAACGACACCTATTTTAGCACAGCCATAGAGAGGACATCTACCCACTTAGCAGCATCGCTTTACCCAGCATCAGCAGAGGGGCAAGGCCATGACAGTCAAGGAGACCGAGGCACCTTCTGATATGATAGCATATTCTATACGTCTTGATTCAATTCCAACTATTACTTTTTTGGTTCTTGTGATACTTATAGTTTCATAACAATAGCATTTGTGTTTAAGCATAATATTGTATCTGCGCCTTTGGATACTAGTTGTAATATTTTAACTAGTAGAGACATTATCCTAGCCAGGATATTTGTGTCGAGCACCATATAACCTTGGGAGGTAGGGAATAACACGTCAGCTTAATCATAATGCCACTTTCTTGTTTCGATATATTTCTCGGGATGGATTGGTTGAGTACGCAGTATGCCAATATTGTCTTTAGTCCTCTTGGAGAGTCTATGTTTGAGTTTGCTAGGGGAGCTATGGAGCAGAGTAGCAAAGCTATTTGTAGAGCTTTGATATAGCACAAGGATCTACTTCATCCTATTATTGCGGAGTTCTTCGATGTTTTCCTGGAGGAATTGCCTGGATTGCCGCCCTATATGAATGTTGAGTTCTCTATTGACCTTATATTTAGTGTTGAGTCAGTATCACAACATGTGCACATGGCAAACAATAATGAGACTATGGAGCTGAAAAAGCAAATAGATGAGTTGCTTGAGAAAGGGTTTATAAGATCGAGTTCATTACCTTGGGGTGCTCCAGTGTTATTTCTACCAAAGAATAACGGGTCAGTGCATATATGCATTGACTACAGGGCTTTGAGCAATATCACCATCAAGAACAAATACTCGCTGCCGAGGTCAATAATTTGTTTGATCAGTTGAGTCGGCGTCAGGGTGTTCTCGAAGACAAGTTTAAGGTCTACCTATCATCATGTGAAAGTAAAAAAATAAGATATTCCGAAGACTATTTTTCAGATGAGATATGGCCAGTACGAGTTCTTGGTGATGCCTTTTGGGTTGACTAATGCCCCAATAATTTTGTTGAACTTGATAACCATGGTGTTCCACAAATACGTTGATCAGTTAGTGGTGGTGTTCATAGATGATATTCTTATCTACCTGAAGACCCTAGAGGAGCACAAAGAGCATCTGAAGATCGTGCTTGAGACTCTCAGAAAGGAGAGATTGTACGAAAAACTCTCATAATGTAAGTTTTTCTGGACAGGGTAGAGTTTCTTGGCCATGTTGTGACGAGAGATAGTGTATCCATGGATCCGAAGAAGATAGTTGCAATAGAGATTTGGACTACTCCGAGCTTAGTTACAAAGATCGGGAGTTTTTTTGGATTGGTTGGGTATTATATGAAGTTCATAAAGGACTTCTTCCGAGCTGTAGATCCATTGACGAGACTCACTGGAAAGGATTTAAAGTTTTTTTGGTCTAAGGAGTGCGAGAATGCCTTTGATGAGTTAAAGAAGAGGCTGACCACAACTCCTATTTTGATGTTGCCATCGAGTACTGAAGGATTTGCTATATAGAGTGATATTTCAGGGAAAGGGTTGGGATGTATTTTAGAGCAGAATAAGAAGGTTGTGGCATATGCATCCAAGAATTTACGACCACTCGAGAAGAACTAACTCACTCATGATTTGGAGTTAGCAGTAGTGATTTTTGCTTTGAAGCTGTAGAACATTATCTTTACGGGGAAATGGTAGAAATATTTACTGACAACAAGAGTTTGAAGTATGTTTTCAACCAGAACGAGTTGAATATGAGGCAACATAGATGGTTATAGCTGATGAAGGATTTAATATTGCCTTGCATTACCATCCAGGGAAGGCCAATGTGGTTGCGGATGCACTGAGTCGATATCTAGTGGCTATGTTCCTGACGATATATCGATACCTATTGGTTAAATTTTGAGAGCTAAGGCATTGATGTTGTGATTCCAAGGATAGAGATGTATATGATAATACTATATATTCAGTCAGAGTTGATGGATCGGATCAGAGATCCTCAGTATCAGGATGCAAGTTTGAGGAGTATCAGGGCTCAAGTACAGGCTGGATTGCTTGAAGATTTTTCTATTGCCGAGGACGATTCTTTAAGGCATGGGACTAGGGTTTGCGTGCCAAGTAGAGATCTGCGAGAGAAGATTATGCAGAAGGTGCATCGCTCTCAGTATTCTATATATCCTCGGCTACCAAGGTATATAAAGACCTGAGGGATCATGTATGGTGGTATAGGATGAAGCACGAGATGGAATATTTCTGTTCCAGATGCTTAGTGTGCCAATCGGTCAAAGCCGAGAGGCAGGAACTTTGTAGTTTTGCTTCAGCTATTGCCTATTCTAGAATAGAAATGGGACCATATCACCATGTATTTTGTTTCTAGACTTTTATAGACTTCTAGAGAAAAGGATGCGATTTGGGTCGTCATTGACAGGTTGACCAAATTGGCCTACTTTATTCAATTTAAGGTAGGTTTATCTACGAAAAAGCTCGTAGAGCTGTATGTGAGGCAGATTGTCAGGTTGCATAGGGTTCCTATGAGCATAGTTTTTGACCAAGAGAAAAGATTTACTTCCCTTTTTTAGAGAAGTTTGCTGACTAGCTTGGACACTCAGCTCAACTTTAGTATCGCCTATCACCCTCAGATGGATGGACAGTCGGAAATGATTATTCAAACGCTTAAGGATATGCTTCGGACTTGTGCAGAGTTTGTCAGCTCATAGGAGGATCATCGTCACCTGGTAGAGTTCTCTTACAACAATATCTATCAGGACAGTTTTGAGATGTCTCCTTCCGAGGCATTGTATGGGCGGAGGTGTCGCACCCCATTATCTTGCAATGATGTGGGTGAAAGAGCCTTATTGGGACTGGAGATGATGGTTGATGCTGCAAAAAAGGTAAAGCAGATCAGGTAGAGGTTTTGTGTGGCTCAGGACTGATAGAGACATTGGGCCTACAGACATCACACGCTATTGCAGTTTGAGGTAATCGGTGTTTTATTTGTGTATGATGCTTAGGTTGGAAATTTTGTCTTAGGTTTGCTTGTCTAAATCTTGTTTGTGCTAGGTTAGAGATCTGGTGTTTCTGAGAATTTTTCCGCCATGCGGCACTGTTTGCCATTGATTATAAAAGAACAGAACAGTTTTATGGGAGGACTGGACTTTTACTTCACAACTACAAACTCGCTTGTACAGAAGAGAGCCTAAGAACAAAACATAGGAAAAGCAATCTAAAGTACAATTGTTTAGTTTTTCTGGAGGAGTGACGGTAGAGGCTCGGGAGAGTGCTATCAACTCTGCCTTACTCCTTGGACGATTGGACGTCACTTCTGCTCTGATGAAGAAATGCTCTTACTGGATGCTCTTTGCTCTATACTTCGTTTTGTGTCTCCGCCGCTCTTTGTCTCCAGGCTTTGCAAGGGAATGACACCTTGCTATTTATAGGATTTTGTGATAAGTAGGGTATACAGTAATTGCTCCTTGAAAAGTGGGCGGTTAGGGATTTGGTTAAGATTAGCCTTGATCTTGTTTGTTGGAAATTAATCTGGGCTGTTAATGTTGATTGTAACAAATCTGGACAGTTAATGTTGATTGCACCAAATCTGTATAGTTTGTTGGAAATCGATCTGGGCAGTTAATGTTGATTGCAACAAATCTGCATTATTATGATTTTTTGTTAGCATCAAATCCGAGGGGATAAGTCTTGGTCAATCTTTTGTCACGTGTTCCAACTGCCATGATGCTGCGAGCCATATAGACGGGGCGTCCTGGCAGAGCCGCATGAGCGTGGCCCCGACTATCAAGCCGTATGAAGGTGGCAACCGCATGAGAGTGACATCCGCATAATAGTGAACTCCAACTGAACCGCATAAGGGTGGCCCTCACAATCCGAGCCGCATGAGAATAGCAGCCGCATGGGGGTGGCCTCCAACTGAACCGCATAAGGGTGGCCCCCACAATCCGAGCCGCATAAGAGTGGCAGCCGTATGGGGGGTGGCCTCCAACTGAACCGCATAACGGTGGCCCCTAAAATCCGAGCCGTATGAGAGTGACAGCCGCATGGAGGGGGCCCCCAACTGAATGGCATAAGGGTGGCCCCCACAATCCAAACGGTATGAGAGTGGAAGCCGCATATGGGTGGCAGCCGCATAAGGGTGAACCCCTAATCTGAACCGCATAAGGGTGGTCTAGGCGGTCCGCATAGAGAGCTTCTTTGGAATTTATGGATTGTGCCGACTGTTTCAGAGATTTTCTCGTCTTTTGAGGAACCTGACATGTCTTTTCATTATGTCAGAGCCGTCAGAGCTGTCATTTTATGTCATGACATTAAATAGCCAGCTGCAGGAAGTAATTATGGCCAGCTGTAATTGGTCTGTTTTGAGCCGCATGAGGCCACATGGCGCTTCCTGAGCCATATAAAGCTTTCTGAGGCGCATGAAGCTCTGAGGGATTTTTTTTGAGCCGCATGAGACCCCCCAAGTTCTGAGCCGCATGAAACTCCCCAATTTTTGAGCCGCATGGAGTTTCATGTTGATTTTGGACCGCATAAGGCCCCTCTGCTACTTTTGGGCCGCATGAAGCTTCATGAGCCGCATGAAGCATTCTGGATTTTGAGCCGCATAAAATCCTCATAGGACGCATGGAGCTTTCTAGGTTTTCAGCCACATGAGACCCTATGTTGATTTTGAGCCACATAAAGAACCCCCTTCTTTCCTTACGTTTGTGAAGGATCACATCTCGCAAGTCAAGGACATCTCAATCAACCTTTACACTCGCTTTGTGGGCCCGGGTATCCTGCGCACACGAGTGCATAGGTATCCTGTTTGCTTCCTGATGCGGGACTAGTAAAAGTACTTGCCCTTGATCATTTTTGGAAGACTCTTGAGAACCACCTGTCCGTTTGCTGCAGGGGGCTGGACACGGGCAATTCTGTACAACTTTTCATTAGAGGCCCACTAGCGGGACGCTCTGATGGTCATAGGTTGGGATAGATGACTGAGCTCGACGAGCCCGCGCTGCCCTAGACTTCTTCGACTTAGCACCCGAAGGTGCATAGTAGGAAGAGTCCAAGTTGGAAGGAGGGAAGAGAAGTTGGTGCCCTTTTCAAAGGAGGAAAGGGGGCTCTATTTATAGAATGGATTGAGCCCTTTCTTCTTCTCCTTTCCGATGTGGGACTAAAAGCAATATTTTTTATGCTTCTATAAGACCCCCTTCAAAGTTTCCAAATTGCAAATTTGGAATACTTTGAATAAGAAGCATGGAAAGTAGAGTTGTTTAGGTGTGGCAATCCTATCAGATATAGCATGGACATGATAGGTTTGGGTACTTCTACTGGGGATTTTATGTGGACTTATCATCCTTGGCGTACCTTAGTTTTAGGTACGAATAATAAGTTGAGAGAGGGAACCATCATATTTACTCAGAGGTAATGAGGACGTGGTAAATATAGGTCTAAAGTAGAGCCTTCCTACTCAGAGGTAATGAGGACGTGGTAGGAGTGAACTCGAATGAAGATACATAGAATAACTCAGAGATAATATGGACGTAGAAGTTCTATGTAACGGATAATGAATGCCATGGAACAACTGGGTTCCAGAAGCATATAATTGTAAAAAAGGAGTGCATGTACTAGAGGACCTAATACAGCATTTGTCGTCAACAGAGGACATTTGTGGACCTATTATCCTTGACATACCTTGGTTTTAGGTACGGATAATAAGTTTGATAGGGATACCTAGAACAACTCCGCGGTAAGGCGGATATGGAGGTTCTTGGTATTGGGCGAAAGAATGCCATGGAACAGCTGGGTTCTAGAGGCATGAGATTTGTGAGAAAAGAGGCACGTGTACTAGAAAACCTAGTACAACATTTGTGGTCAACTGTGGACATTTGTGGTCAACTGTGGACATTTGTGGTCAACTGTGGACATTTATGGTCAACTGTGGACATTTGTGGGCCTATTATCTTTGGCGTACCCTGGGTTTTTTTTTGGGGTACGGATAATAAGTCGAGAAAAAACCGACATACTTACTCAGAGGTAACGAGGACATGGTAAGTATGGGGGCTTTACAATGGAGTCTTCATACTCAGAGGTAATGAGGACGTGGCAGGAGTGGACTCCACGAAGGGTACATAGAACAACTCAGAGGTAAAATGGACATGGAAGTTCTACGTAAGGGATGGTTTGTTTTTGATGGAAGTAAAACAACTCAGAGGTGACATCGACATAGTTGTTTTGGGAATTTTGTGGATCTGTTACCCTTTTTATGTACTGAAAGTGTGGGTAATAGATCATGAGAAATATGCTCTTTTAGGAAGGAAGTTCAGAGGTATAATCATACATGACTTACTACCCAGAAGATGCGATACACATTCATTTAGAGTGACCAGAGTGTAAGTTCAGCGGTACCTAAGGGTACATAACTCAACAATCTGGGAGATTTGAAGTCAGAGTGTAAGTTTAGCGATACCTGCGGGTATATGACTCACAATCCGAAAGATAGTTGGAAAGTGTTGTTTAGACAGTACTTCTTGAGGAACTTGTCGTTGTTATTTGTTGGTATTAGGGCGTTTGCCCTTGTCCTCTCCTTCCGAAATGTGCAATCCCAGTTGGTGAGCTTTCTTTAACTTGTCTTTTGCGCTAGTGGCGCTGATGATGAAAGTCTTCCAGTCCTTGAACTGACTTTCACCCATCCAGAGGCTGATTGTGGGAAGCAGCCTCTTTTGGCAGATTTTAATCAAGGAAGAATCTGGATTGCCAGAGGACAATTTTATCACGATTTGGCAAAATTGCTCAATGTAGTTCCTTGTTAGCTCCGTTTCACCTTGAACAAGGACATTGTCACATCTTGTACTACCTCGTAGAACCTTTCAAAGAATATGTTTTTGAAGCCGACGAAAGAATGGATGCAATTGCCTGGCAAGTTGCGGTACCAATCGAAGGTGACTCCTTCCAATGCTCAAATGAACAACCGCGTAAGGATGGCGTCGTCATGAAGCAGATGGTCGGTTGTGACTTCGAAGTAGGTGATGTACCTGCTTGCAGATGTCTTCCCATCATATGGATTGATGTTGAATGGTTTATATCTTGGTGGGAAGGGAATATCTCTCCATGTAGCAGGATACGGTTGTCGTATCCTGAGGTCCTGGCAGGTTTCTCAGGCGTGGAACATGGCCCGAAGCTCCTGGACCTCTCGTCTTGCCTCCCTGGCCTCGTTTGTAGCGGTGGGAGCCGATATTAGGAGGGTTGTCGCCCGGGGTTGAGTTCTGTAACACCCACTTTTCTAAATTGAGGGTAATTTTAAACTTTTGTAAAAGTTTATTATTTAATAATAGGATTTATGATTTATCAAATTTTTTAATTAATTTAATACTATTTAAAATTGGTAAATTATAATTTTGATGTGTTAGCTAGTGAACTCTAGACCTATTGAGCCTAGAGACTAACCATGACCATGGGGACCTAACCATGTGATTAGAATGACTATTTACAACTTTTTAGGCTAAGGGTATTTTGGTCATTTTGTTACTTTTGAATTATTTAGGATTTTGATTAATTGGTAAATTTTAGATTATTTTAATAATATTTAAATTGATGTATTATAATTTTGGTCATTTTTTATATTTTAATATTTTGGGAAAAATTTATATTTTTAATATTGTTTTTATTGGATTTGTTTAGTCTGGTTTGAGTTTCGTCTCGTTCCGACTTGTATTGTGACCCGGGTAGCTTAAACTCTAGATGGGACCCAATATTAATTTAAGCATGGCTCACTAGACCCAATATTTAAGTTAGTTAATTAAACTAATTTTTATCATGTTAGAATGGTTAAGTTAGAGATTCAAAACTAGATCATTTTGACCCTAAACTTGAACCTAGTCTAGACTTAACCATATGAGACTAGAGAGGGGCAATTAGAACATTTCCCATTAGCCCTAATGGACACTTTATGACAGCCACCTTTAGGAGAGAATGATTCATTTCATTCATTACAATCTTGCCTCTTTTATTTTTCTTTTGTTCTTTCCCAATTTTAGAGAGCCTTCCCATTGATTTGATCTCCAAATCAAATCATTCCTTCACCAAACCTTCTCTCAATCATTCCCATTCTCCAAGGGTAGGGTGTTACTAAGGATTGGAAGAGGAGTGCAAGAAGGAGTGTCCACTTTGAGGGATCTTCGTATCGGAGCCGTGTCCTAAAGGATTTCATTGGGATTCCACTCCCAATAGGTAAGACCCATCCTCTAAATCAATTTCCTTTGCACATAAATTAGTTTTGAATTCATAGGATCCATCCTCATGCATGTGTCCCATTTAGATTCAAATTTGAGGCCATTTGGAGCTCTCTTAGGGATTTTAGATATGTGTCTTGTGTCCTACTTGACAGATCCCAAATTAGGACACCCCATGTGTATGTATGTATGATAATAGTTTAAATAGATATTTAAATTCAGTTTTAGAATGGTTAGAGAGTGGATTGATCTTAGTTAGGATGGTTAGAATGAGTTTTATTTGGATACCTTTGTTTGTATCCAAGGATCTTGGCCTATATGTGTTCTTTTGTCAAATTCGTCATAATATTCATCCACGTTTTTATTAACCAAAGCAACTTAGAAATGTCATAACATTTAGCTTACCGATTTATCTCCCGTTTTTTTAAAAGAACCGTATCGAAGTTAGTTTTCCAAATATATATTTTAATAAGTCAAGTTCTTTCCGTAACATTCTGTAGAATTATTTGATTGTCAGCTGTACGAAAGACGAACGTGTTTCGGTATTTTTGCGATTCCGAGAGTTTTCGGACATGAAAATACGATCCGTTTAAAGTTTCAGAAAGCTAACACAAAGGGATACGACATACTTTAATCTTAGAATTTAGTAAATGCCCAATTGTTACAGTATTGGTTTTAAGTAGAAGAGTGACTATACGATATATGCATTTTGTGTAACCTATGAGCCTATGTAGTATGGGTATTAAATGAATATAGAGTATGTAATACATGATATGTTAGATGAATAAAATAATATATATATATATGATATATATCCTCTTTACATTAATGTATATATATGGTTGAATGCAAGCATGTAGGAATGCAATGTATATAATGTATGTAAGCAATGCATAAATGCATGAATGAAAGAATGATATACAATGTATGCATGAAACTATATAATGAGTGCTAGATATGAATGCAAGGTATACATGTAATTATAGATATGAATGCATAATATATAAATAATATAATGCAATATATAATGATAGCGTGTATGGTAATGTAGAATATATGATGCAAGCATATATATGTCCACTATATTCACTTTTTCTTACATTTTCCTTCCCTTCCCTTTCCATTTCAGTTTTTTTGTTCTCTTCTATTTTTACATGTTATATACAATGTATATAATGTATAGATGCATGTAAGTATGTAATATGCATGAATAAATGTCATATATGAATGAATGAATCAATCAAAGGTATAAGTAAAATATAATGCATTGTAATGAATGTTAACATATATAATGTATAAAAGTATGTATGTAAATGTGCATGAATGTATATGTCTATGTAACTATATAAATATGCATGATGTAACATATGCCTATATATATAAATATGTATGTAATGTGGATATGCATGTATGTATGAAGGTATGTATTTATATATATTATCTATTTTATATTATACATTGTTGTGGTTCACATTGTCTTATGATTGTGTCAGTGCTAGCCTAGGCTTGGTTAGGCCTAGTGAGACTTGTTAGACTTGTTTGGGCTAGGACTTGACCTAGTTGACCTAATTTGACTAGTGTGGTTGACTAGAGTTGACTAAGTGTTGACTTTAGTCTAGTTTGACCTAGACAGCATGCAGATGTATTGTACATTTCATTTATCATCTCTCGTATACATCTTGACCTGTGTTGCTCTAAATAGGACTCTGTGGCTTCAGTTTGGACCTCTATACCTATCAGCTGTTTAGGTTATCAGGCGAGTACATTCTCTGATAGTTCTCTCATTTATTTATCAATTACTCTACTTCAGTTCTAGTTAGCTGTATGTGATTCTCTGTTACAAACACGTATTGTTATTTCTGAATCCATGTATACGGCACACATACTTACTCGTCTTACCTCTATTATTCGAATCACCATACGAATCACTATTCGAACCACCTATTCGTATCTTCATATGCTGTTGGACTTTTATTCGATTGATGTGTCGGATTTTGGATTCATTTGTATTAGATGGGCAGAGAAATACTTGATTAGACATGTGAACATTCTCATTATTCGAACTACCCCCTGTGAATGATATTCGAACGATAGCCATTCCACACCCGGCCAGGTGTGTGATGTGCCGGATTACCCTTAGCCGTTTACATGTCTAACTAAGTATTTTAAAACACACTTGGAGAATTTATTCGAATCATTGTTAGAACATCATGTGAATCACTATTCGTATCACCTTATTCGTATCACCTTATTCGATTCACCTTATTAGAACAATGATTAGAATCACATTCGACTTATACTGTACTGGGATCACATTCGACTCATCTTATATTAGACTCACATTGGGATTACACTCGACTTATATTGTACCATCTGAACTCATCATGTTACTCTAGTTCAGCTAGATTTTATTTTACAGTCTTTATTGCTATGATTTCTTCTCCTGTTTAGTATAAAACCCCCTATTTTTTTAATTATTATTTATTATTTTATTAGAATTCAAATGAATTTATACAATTTATGGTTTTATTTATTTTTTAAAAAAATGACCTTAGCCATTGTTGAGTTTTGGAGCACTAGACGACCATGACTTTTAGCACGGAAGATGTAGCAGTGTGCCTTGACTAGTGTATTAGCCATGTCATGGGAAGCCTAGCCATGGTGATGACCGAACTCGAAAAACCAGGCCGAGTTGTTAAATAACGCATTTAAAATATTTTATTTAGATATTATTTTATATATTGATTTTTAGAAGATCCGGGTTGTCCAAACCAGTCCGAGTTGGGCCCGAACCAATTTTAGCCCATGTAAGCAGGTAGTGTGACCAAATGTGGTCAGGTAGACTTATTTTATGTACTTAGAAATATTCCTAAACTATTTTAGAATTTTATGTATAATTACTAATTATTTAAATATTTGTACAATTATTGGTATTTTATTATTAAATAATATTTTACAATATTGTACATGTTCCTGGACCCGGATGAGGGTGTGTGGTAAAGTTCACACGTTGGAACAATTTCTATTATTTTATTATTACTAAAATTATTTTGTGAAAATTTAATAGGCATTTTATTATTGTTGATATTAATTGATATTATGTGATATTATTACTGTTGCCTTTTATGGCAATTTAAATTTGCGTATATATGTAAAATATATTTTAGATGCATTATATATATAGTAGTTAATATTAAACTTTTATTTCAAATTTGTGGGAATTTAATAACCATGTTTTCCTATTTAAATACTATTTTTATTTTGAGTTTATCTATTAAGAATTGAATTTGTATGTACAAGTAGATATGTTTAAATATATATTTAATATTTGGTTAGATAATATTTAAATTATTATTTGGACTTAAATAGATTTTTATGGATACATACATATATATGTATAGATATGTACAAGTATTAATTAGATTTAGATAAGTTTACTTTAGAAAAAAAAATGTTGCATGGTGGTCGGCCCCACCACCTGGTCGACCACCCCAACCCTCAAATACTTGGCTGCTTAGCAGCAGCAACACTTGTATTTCATGGTGCGCCCAACAAGGGGGCCAACCCCACTTTAGCACAATAGCAGCCTGGAGCTTTGGCCGACCCTATATTGCTTGCATACATAAACATATGTATACATATGTTTTAAAATTTTGAAACCCTAATTTCCTTTCTCCTCTAAATTTCTTTCACCTCTATCCTTTCCTCCTTCCTCCTCCCCACTCCACGGCGAAGCCCGGACGCACCATGGCGAAGCTGTGCTCGTGAAGAAGACAAAGGAACTATCGACAATAACAACTGATTCCCACTTTAAGGTATCCCACTTTCCCAATCGATTTCTCCTTCAATTCTAATCCGATTGTAGATCCGTAAATTCGTGTAGATAGCCCACATGACCCTCTTTCATCACCTTCAAATAGTTTTATTTATTCTGCAATAAATTCCAGGTTTAATTAAATTAAAAATCATGACAAATCAGTTTTTTTTAAAAAAAGCTCAAAACCCCGGTACGAGGTACGTCCCGAAAAACCGGGCGACCCCATCGCAAATCGAAAGTACCGAAAGGTCCGTATCGACTTTGGGACGTGCGGACTTTGACGGAATTCAAATTGGTTGCGTGTGCGCGACGAATTTGACCCGTATCCGTCAAATTTTCCCGTATCGGGCTTTTCGGAATTAAATCACAACTTTGTGCACACTCATCAAATCGCGACAAAACTTGCACCATTGGACTCGAAATATTTTTCTGGTTCTGTGAGCCAAGTTTGGTCCGATTCTGAGACCGTTGATCGGGACGCTATTTTGGCGGGCCCACAATCCCACTCAACGGGCGATTTTGTGCACAGTCCATCGGAATCCAAAATTGGACATACCGTTGGGTTCGTCTCATCAAAACAAATTCGTAGACATGTAGTTTGACGACTTTAGAGACCGTAGGTTCTGGCGCACATTTTGGTGCAAAGCGGGTCCAACGGCGGACATCGTTTTGACCCAAAATTATGATTTTGCCCCTGTTCCAGAATTTGACTTTTGGACAGGCATTTCCTAGGCATATCTTTTATTTCAAACTCGTTCGTGATGTTTGTTTCAGCATCCGGAGCTTCTTGTGGATTTTGACTTTCGTGTTGACGATTCTGATTGTTGGATTTTGCTGCTTCTCGTACCACCCACAGGCAAGATACCTTGCCTTATTTACTGTTACAATTATATGCACCTTTAATTATTTACTGCATATTTATTATCTGTTTTTAGTTGGATCCATTACTTGCTATTTTTGTTCACTTTATTTGCTTTCAGTTATTTTCTTACTTGTCTTTTTGTTGCATATGGACCTAGTCTTAGCAAACTACCTTCTGTTAGTGACCTTGGAAGGGAGAAGACAATTAAATGTATGGGCTACCCCAATTTCCTAAAGCTGTAGTAACTACGTACTACGGTAGTCGAGTCGCGAGGGTCACTAGCCTCGAGCTATGTGGACTGATGGGTCACGTGGGCCGCTAGCCTCGAGTTATACCGGCTGATAGTATTGGTACTGACGTGTGCGTGTTGTTGAGTTGTTATCTTATCCTGGGGGAGTCAGCCTTCACCTGCCCATACATCGATATGTCTTCTAAATTGCCTACTAGAAAGGTTAGGAGACCTTAGCAAATTTTATGTTCCAATCGTGGCATGGGAAAGTGTCATATCGCGAAATAGTAAGTTACCTCTTGTCCATGTTTGGTTGTAGGGGTAGCCTACTGTTTTGATGATGGGATATTGAACCGTGTTATGGTTTGGACGCTTTTACTTTATCTTTATTTTATGGTGCATTGATATTCAGTTCATATGGCATGATTCTTCCTGTATCTTGTTATGTCCCTCTGAGGACCTGGTTATCTCTCTAGGTGTGTGTGCTTCTGTGATTTGCAGGTGTTCTAGCCAAGGTCATGATCTTCTCCATTCTTTCGAAGATAATTGCGCTTGGTTCGTCTCGTTATTTTATCGATCACTTCTTGTACATTTTATTTGAGATAGCAGGTAGTAGACTTTGTCTCCGCCCAACGATTGTATACATGACAAATTCAAAGTTCCTTTATATCATTTATTTATCTAGTAGATGAGATTTAGTTATTATGGTTCTACTGTATTTTACAGCTTATGTATACATACAAAATTTTCATATATTGGAGTGTACTTCATATGTATACAGCTGGCATGGATACGTACCTAGTCCTAAGTATTTGGGACTGGGGCGTTACATTTAGTTACTTACTTTCCTTGTACTTTATCTGTCTCTCTATACCATCACCTGAATATAAA
Source organism: Iris pallida (assembly GCA_029216955.1). Lineage (NCBI taxonomy): Eukaryota > Viridiplantae > Streptophyta > Magnoliopsida > Asparagales > Iridaceae > Iris > Iris pallida. The sequence continues at coordinate 10,258,675 of JANAVB010033620.1, read as the reverse complement.
CAGCCATATTCATCAATACAACTGTCTATAACTGCTTTATAGTTCTCTGTCATTTACTTGGATTTTCTAGATGAGATGTGCTCGTTCCTGTCCTGACTGGACCTGTTGATAAATTTTACAGATAGCTTCGAGGTTGCCTGCTAGCCTAGAGGAGACACAGTAGAGATTGTATAGATAGTTATTTTAGTTGTCTTGAGTTGTATTTACTTTATGGATTATTGTATTTAAGATTTGAGATATTTTCTGGGTTTGTGTATCTTAGACACTTAGACTTATATCTGCGGTATCTCTTTGTGGATTTCATATTTTATCTATCTTTTATCATGCTCTACCTTAGATGTGATTGAGACTGTATTTGCTATGTCACCTCCATTCGGAGTGTATATACTATACAGGTACCTTTATATTGTTAGATGTTTGACCTAGGACAGCGTTCTACCGACGACACTGCGGCATAGGCTGGACGTACCCACTTCTCGTGCCCTTACTCTAGGGTACGGGTCGTGACACGTTTTTAGTGGTGGCCCATGCAGGTCGAGTTTGTGTAGTGGTATTCGAACTAGAGTACCACTACAGCCTGCAGTAGGAATAGGATATATTTTCGAGGGTACTCAATCACAGTTAGGATCCCTTGAGAGAATCCTGGGACGACCCTTGAGAATCTTATTTTAACTTCAATTTGAAAACTCTTCTTTCCTTGATTTGATTTATCTTTACTTTCTGTTGTTGAACTTGATTTTGATGGATTATTGTTGAATTTGAGTTTGTATTTATTGATTTTGATGACGATTGTTGAGTTTTGAATCTTGATGTTAGCTGTGGCATCCGAGTTTGTATTTATATGATTTGAAAGATTTTTGTTCATTTTTGAATCTTGATGTTCGTTGATAAATTTGATTTTTTGGGTATTCATTATTGATTTAATTTAATTTTTGTCAAGATGAAATTATATGGGCTAGGTCATCTAAGTTTTGGAATCTAGTCTTCTATAGTCACATTAGCCAGCATGGTGAGGACATATAGTCTGGCTTTGGATATATTTCTCGGGTGTAGGAATTTAAGGTTTTCGCAGCCAAGCTAGCGGCATCGCGAAAATTTTAAATACCATTATTCAAGAGGTATGTGCCTTAGTCAAGGACTCTGTGATTATCGTAGCCTTGCTTACTAGTATGACGAGGATTTAGAGCACCATGATTTTGGATAGACGCATATGATTATCAGATTGTACCTTAAATATTTTTGAACATATTTTCTCTACTTTTGTTCCAGTCTTTCAAAAAAAAAGAATTATTATTTGTTTGTTTTGTTTTGTTTCTTATTATTTAACTTAGGAGTAGGTTTAGCTGTTTTTATAAACCTTTGTGTAACTTCTTACTATGAATTTCTTCTTAATACAATGAATCGATGATTTTGCTAGACCTTATCTTGGATTTGATATTATAGCTCTGGTTTTAAAATGGTTCTTCTTTTAAACAGATAAGTAGAACATATTTTATCTTTATTTTCTTCTTGCTATTATTCTTGTATTAAATAATGATAATAATAATAAAACTGTCTTGATTACATCAATCACATACTTGCAATCTTGGTAGGAATCTAAATGTTAGTCTTGATATGGAATTTGATTTTTATATTAGGACATGAGAATATATATATAGCGGAAACAGACACTTTGCCTGACACGTATGCATGCTACACTTTGATTACCAACCCATCTAAATACATAATAATATGTTGTTGATGTTAAATTCTCAAAACCCCAATATCTCTGACACAATACAGTATCAGAGAATAGTTCTCTATTTTTTTTCCAGTTTAAATTCGTAATTTAAATATAAATTTCATATTATTAGTTGTTGTTTACATCACTGCACATGTATGTTATATACATGGCTTCAATTCTTAAAGAAATTGGTTAGGTTTTGTGTTTGAATTTGTCAAATCTGAGATCGTGTGCATATTAACCCTTAATACTGGATTCCAAATGTTTAGTTCAATTTGCCATTTTTTTAATGTAATATTTTGAGGTATATACATTGTTGAATGTATGGATAGTATGTTAGGGTTTTATCTCTATCATGTTAGGATGTGTTGGGAACATTGAGTTGGTTGTGATGTTTCAAACCCCTAAAATCTGAAACTGCATTATGTTAATATTATACTGGTTTAAATGTTAGCTTATTTTCAGATTTTGTATGTAAATGCTGAACTAAAACTGGGTTTAACCTTTCAATACTAAAGCTATAATCCTATACAAGGACACACACACCCTAACTTAGTATACACTGCCATGTAAATCTAACCCTTCCTCTCTATGTTATGTTCATATATCTATATAGACATATATATATATATATATAGTTTACGCATACTGTTATAATGTTTATAGATACATAACTAAATCTTTACCTCTCTATACATATAGATATATGTATATATATGGTTAGCCATGCATGTTATGAGTAAATAGGTTGTGCATTGTAAATTGTTTAACCAATATGCCATGAGTAGTGTAACTTGATAGCTATTGTTTTGAAACCCAAATCCTCCTATACACTTTCATGTATATTTCACACACACACATGTCTACTATCTAACCATATGAACATGTCCACACACACCCACACACACACGAACTACATAACTTTTAGAACTTACAATTTAGTCTTAACAGGATTAAGAAAATCCTATATTTTGATTGGATTTCAATGCAATTGACTTTCATTCTTTAACTTTTGATTTTGATTTTTTTCTGTACCCCTTTATTGATAATTGGTAGTTATCTTTATTTTATTTTTTTGATAAGCACCAATTTTTATATAAGATGGTAGACTGCCTTAAAGTTTTGATGATTTGTTATTTCTGTATCTTTTCCAGTTTAACACCCCTGATTGCTTGTATGTTTGATGCCCTATGGTCATTTTGGTCTAGCATGACTAGTATACCTAGATGAGACTTTCACTACCACCGAATGCCATGACCCTGTATGTCGTCCTTTTAAATCGTATGGTTTGTTTAAGTTCTGAGACTTTGATTGTGGGGGTTTGACCTAGAAGGAGTATGAACATTTTAATTTCGAGGACGAAATTTTTCTAAGGGGGGTAGGATTGTAACACCCACTTTTCTAAATTGAGGGTAATTTTGAACTTTTGTAAAAGTTTATTATTTAATAATAAGATTTATGATTTATGAGAATTTTTAATTAATTTAATACTATTTAAATTGATGTATTATGATTTTGGTCATTTTTTATATTTTAATATTTTGGGAAAAATTTATATTTTTAATATTGTTTTTATTGGATTTGTTTAGTCGGGTTTGAGTTTCGTCTCGTTCCGACTTGTATTGTGACCCGGGTAGCTTAAACTCTAGATGGGACCCAATATTAAGTTAAGCATGGCTCACAAGACCCAACATTTAAGTTTGTTAATTAAACTAATTTTTATCATGTTAGAATGATTAAGTTAGAGACTCAAAACTAGATCATTTTGACCCCAAACTTGAATCTAGTCTAGACTTAACCATATGAGACTAGAGAGGGACAATTAGGACATTTTTCATTATCCCTAATGGACACTTTATGGCAGCCACCTTTAGGAGAGAATGATTCATTTCATTTATTACAATCTTGCCTCTTTTATTTTTCCTTTGTTCTTCCCCAATTTTAGAGAGCCTTCCCATTGATTTGATATCCAAATTAAATCATTCCTTCACCAAACCTTCCCTCAATCATTCCCATTCTCCAAGGGAAGGGTGCTACCAAGGATTGGAAGTGGAGTGCAAGGAGGAGTGTCCACTTTGAGGGATCTTCGTATCGGAGCCGTGTCCTAAAGAATTTCATTGGGATTCTACTCCCAATAGGTAAAACCCATCCTCTAAATAGATTTTCTTTGCACATAAATTAGTTTTGAATCCGTAGGATCCATCCTCATGCATGTGTCCCATTTAGATTCAAATTTGAGACCATTTGGAGCTCTCTTGAGGATTTTAGATATGTGTCTTGTGTCCTACTTGATAGATCCCAAATTAGGACACCCCATGTCTATGTATGTATGATAATAGTTTAAATAGATATTTAAATTCAGTTTTAGAATGGTTAGAGAGTGGATTGATATTATTTAGGATGGTTGGAATGAGTTTTATTTGGATACCTATGTTTGTATCCCAGTATCTTGGCCTATATGTGTTCTTTTGTCAAATTCGTCATAATATTCATCCACGTTTTTATTAACCAAAACAACTTAGAAATGTCATAACTTTTAGCTTAGAACTCCGATTTATCTTCCATTTTTTTTAAAAGAACCGTATCGAAGTTAGCTTTCCAAATATATTTTTAATAAGCCAAATTTTTTATGTAACTTTCTGTAGAATTATTTGAGTGTCAGCTGTATGAAAGACGAACGTGTTTCGGTATTTTTGCAATTTCGGGAGCTTCCGGACACGAAAATACAATCCGTTTAAAGTTTCAGAAAGCTAACACAAAGGCTACGACATACTTTAATCTTAGAATTTAGTGAATGTGTAAAACCCCTAAATTTCTACTTATTTTTTTTCTTAATTTGCATGGATTTAAAATTTTTGTACTGTACGTCACGTAATCGTATTTTACGTCGCGCACAAAATTTTAGTTTTGCTCGACGAGTGCGAATATGTGCGAGCGTACATATTTTTAGAAAGATATTTTTTTATTTTTTATTTTACGGTTTCAAAATAATATATGTAATAATTATTTCTAGCTATCATTTTCAAGCCTAGAAATTTAATTACGAAAAACCTTTCATAAATTATTTTCATACAAAATGGTACATTAGAAAAGTGTATTTATGTAAACATTATTGGTACCTACATATATATTTTGTAATTATTTGTTGGTTTAATTTAAATATTAAATGTAATTTTCGAAATTATTATTATTAGCATTTTTGGAAAATATATTTCAAAATTTTAGTAGAGATTTAAATCATGATTTGAACCTATGGATTTATTTAAATAGTTGATATTTGAAATTTGATTTATTTCATTGATTTTAAACCAAGATTTTAATTAGATTTAATTTGATTTGGAATTGGATTTAGATTTGATTGATTTAAATTAATAGATTTAATTATCTATTTTTGGGGTTTAAATTAAAGCCTAATCTTTATCTAATTGGGAATTTTCACATCCTATAAATATAGGCAGGTACTCCTCCATTATTTTTCACAAGCCATAAATTGATCCACAAAAATTCCATAAAGTATACGTGCCTCGTGTCGGTGTTCCATCCATCCTCGTGTCAGCCGTGATGGCCTCGGGTCCGACCCCGGATGTCATTCCAATATCTTATTCCATGTTTATACAAATACATTGGTTCCGTGTCGGACACTTCCCCGACACAATAGGAATTTCTATCCTAATCCCTACCCTAACCCCGTCCAGCCCGATCCGCCTCCCGTCCATAACCTGACTCCTGCCATAGCCACCCCCGTCTCCACCATCGTCGACACCACACCACCCACGGGTATCGGCCAAACTTCCCCGACACAACCACCAGCAATACGAACCCAGCCCCGTCCTGCTGTCATCACCCGTCGTCACCCGCTCAACCCCAACCCCGTGACCACCCCGTCACCCGGACCGCCCGACTCTCCGGTCACGTCCAGCCAACACCTCGGCCAGCTCCCGACACCCTGCCATCAACTCCCTCGCCCCATGGCTGTCACCACGGCCCCAAACAGACCAACCAAAACACCACCGCCACAGCCTTCACAACCACCCCCACCGATTCCGACCACCACTCCCAGACCCCATGAAACCCTCCTCGACTCACGGCCAAACACCACACAGAGAAGGAGAAAAAGGAACCCTCACCTGTGCCGATCCGGCTCACCGGCCACCCTCGCCGTCCGTCCCGACGAGCTTGGTCAGCCACCGTCACGAGGGTCTCCTTCCTCGTCGCGTCAGCCGCCCATGGCGGCGAGCACGGCCAAACAGCCACCCTCCTCCGCCGGGAAACCATCGCCGCCGCCCTCTCGTCCTCCCGATCTCCGCTCCCTAGCGCCGGAGACCGCCGGCGACCCGTCCTCCTTCCAGATCCGCCTAAGCCCCCTTCTCCTCCGCCCGGTCTGCCGCCTGACCGCAGACCACCGCCGACCTATCATCCGCGCCACCACCGGCGCTAACCGCCTCCAGTCACCGTGCAGCGTCCTCCCGAGCCACGTCCGTCCGCCTTAGCCCTCGATCCGCCGGACCACCGAGCTGCCGTGTCAGATCGCCACCCGCGTGCGACCTCTCCACCGCCCGTCGTCGAAACCCCATCTCTCCTCTCTCGTCTGCTCCTTCTCCTCCGCCGTCGCCGCGCATCCCAGTCACCGCTCGCCGAAAAACCCCCCTCTCGTTCGCCTCTCTCTCTCTCTCTCCCTCTTAGCTTCTCTCTCTCTCAATTCTCTTTCTCGCTCTCCTTTCCTTTTGATTGTTTCTTAAAATATCTAACGGGTTTGTACTCAGAGAACAGGTTCTGTATGGGTTAAATTTTATTATTATTTTTTTCTTTTATTTTATTTTATTTATGTAATGGTTCTTAACTGCAATTATAATTATATATTTTTACAGGTTAATAATTTTATTATTATTATTATTAGTATAAATATCCTCATTATTAATATTAACAATTTTTACTTTTGTTAATTATTATTTACTATTATAATTTCATTATAACTATTATTATTAGGATTATTATTAGAATTATTAGTATTTTTGAAAAATATCTATGAGTATGTGTATCAAATATTGGCCATCATTATTATTATTACCTGCTACTTCATCCAAGACTTTTTTATACATTTACAAAATTTACTTTTTGTATCAAAATAATTTTTTCTAGAATTTTGTATTTATCTATAAATATCTGTATTCGGAAGTTATAGATTTTGGTCTAAATTAGTTATTAATATTCCGATTTAAGTTATTTAAATATTTTATCAAGTGTAGTTATTATCTATAAACATGTTCATACAAACTTTGGGTTTTAACCTAAATCTGTTCCTCTGTTTTCAATGTTTATCAAATTGTTTTATAGTAAATATATCTATAAGTATTTTCTAAAAAAAAAAAAACTATATATATTATTATCCATTTTCTTTGATGATCAAACCCGTTATTCCTATTCCTTCGCCAATTTTGAGACTACCGTATGTCCACCCTAACTAAATCGACCCTTCTGGACCCAATGAAACTGTCCGTGCCACCACCCGAGGTCTCCTTGTACAGTCGTTGCACCGAAGATGCAGATCGTGCCATAGTGATCATTACAGCACACCAGGCGTACTACCAGGCAAGACACCTTGCCATTAGCTGTTTACTTATTTTAGCTCATATTTCATGCATGTCTATTATTTTCTTTATGAAAAATAAACTGTGATACATAGCATAACTGTTAGAACTTACCGTTCATTTTATTTCCTGCTGTGTATTATTTTTCTTACAAATTAAACCTAGATTTAAGGGACCACCTTGGGTGTTGCATTCATTGGCCTTGACACGTTGTAAACACGAAGTTGTGTGTCGCATGTAGAACACAGAAGTGCGTGATTGGCTGGCCACCAGTACGTACAAGCCGTGCGATAGGAATAACTGCTAATAGAGGTTGCATGCTAGTTTGACTTAGCGGTTATAGTGGTTTGTGTTGTGGATACAACACAGTAGGCATTGGATGGGAAGGATAATTCCTTAGCGTATGGGCTTCGATGCACTTTCCCTTTTGTAACCCGTGAGCTCCGCCGGAGACGCGGGTCAGATTACCCATGATTACTGACGGCCACTGACGATTCTGCGGAACGTCATGCTCCTACTGCTGGGGCCTCTGGTGCCAAAGGGGGACTACGCCGATCCTATTCAGCCAGGGCCCATGCGCAGGAAGGATTGTTCTTAACAATATTTCACTTAGAATGGTAGGCTACCCTATCCGTTAGGTACGAGTACTTTTGGTTTGGGTACTTGTATCTGACCGTGACTTGGAACCATAGCTTGTCGCGGATTAGTTCGTCACATCTTGTCCTTGTTTGGTTGTAGGTGTGACTTACTACTTCGATGAGAAGGTATTGAACCTTGTTGGGGTCCGGATACCATATCGGATTCTTAGCATGGAAAGATACGTCGCCGTGAATTAGTTTACCATCTCCTGTCCTTGTTTGGTTGGGGGGATGGTACGCTCGTTCAGTAGGTGCGTATTGGACTATGTTATAGATTCGATTTACTTATTTATTGAGCGATATTTATTCAGTTTATATGGCATGCTATGATGTGTCTTGTTACGTCCCTCTGAGGACCTGGTTGTCTTGCCAGGTGTGTGCTATTGTCTTTCGCAGGTGCTTTTCGCTCTAGCCGTGTTCGTTGCTATTTCTCGAGGATGATTGCACTTGGATCGTCTTCGCTTTGTTCGCCACTCATTTCATTTTCTATGTACTTTTTCTTATTTTGTTGGTAGTGGATTTGTCTCCGCCCAACATATTGTATCAAGACAAATTTATTCTCATTATATGATCTTTTATTCATTTATTCTGTGTGGATGAGATTAGTATTGGTTCTACTGCATTTTACAGCTTATGTATTTATACGAGGCTTCCATATATTGGAGTATACTTCGTATGAATACAGCTGGCATGTCTACGTTCCTAGTCCTACGTATTTTGGGACTGGGACGTTACATGTTTTTGTGGTGGCCCATGTAGGTCGACATAAATTGTTTGGTTACTTTACCGTACCAAGCAAGCCTGCGTATAGGATTAGAAGTCTAGGATCTCATCCACATACTTGACAATTTCCTTTGATTTATCTACCGTTGACTCATCAATTGCATCTTGCTTGCTTCCTTCCATCCCTATTTTTATTTTTTCCTTCGTGCTTGCTAGAAATTGACCCTACTAGTTAGTTGTCCCAAACCACCTTTAGCTTAATTCTTTTAAGTTGGGTAGAACACCCCACGACCCGACACGCCCTTGACTATTAAGACCATAGAGACTAGAGGAAATCTAACCCATTTGGTCAACCAAGCCTTGGTCAATAAAACCGTAGAATGATGGTATAGGAATAAACAAGACTTAGGTTCCTACGACTCTTAGACTATTCATATTTGTTCCTTATTTCAATCTTAATCTCGTGCGTATATTTTTACTACCTAGACTAATGATGCTAAAGTAGCCTAGTTTTTGCAAGCTCAATTCTTTATCAAGCTTGTTCATGACATAAGTTATTGGAGGCCTCCACTAACAGATTGTCTAATCAGAACCGGTGCATAATGGTCTGATCAACCGAGTGCACTTTGGTTCGCTTTTGCCCATTACTCTACGTGGATGGAAACTTAATTAAACGTGGCCCTTACAATCCATCCACGGCTGCCTTGACAATTCCTTTGAAATTATTTTCGGTCGTCTTTGAATCACGTACTCGTATTCGATAAGATCGCCTTTTGAACCCCTTAATGCTTTCGCCTTCACCTATTCTAGAAGGACGAACGCGTTATACTAGCACTCCCTCTCGCCTTCCTATCGGCTATGACCATTCTCCCTCGATATTGCTATATCTTTGCCCTAAACCACTCGTCCTTTTCTTGGCCCTATATTCGCTATCATGAACCTTCCAAGTCCCTTGATTTAGGCATAAACCTAATCAATCCCTTATTCGTGCCATAACTCGTGACTCACGTGACCATATCGTATTATCTTTCAATGATTTAGATCGTAAATTCTTACGGTATGAATTGTTATAAATTGTTTTCCATCGATACCACCTTGCGTCCCCTCACCCCTACAAATCCTTAATTTCGAGGACGAAATTCTTTTAAGTTGGGTAGGATGTAAAACCCCTAAATTTCTACTTATTTTTTTTTCTTAATTTGCATGGATTTAAAATTTTCGTACTGTACGTCACGTAATCGTATTTTACGTCGCGCACAAAATTTTAGTTTTGCTCGACGAGTGCGAATATGTGCGAGCGTACATATTTTTAGAAAGATATTTTTTTATTTTTTATTTTACGGTTTCAAAATAATATATGTAATAATTATTTCTAGCTATAATTTTCAAGCCTAGAAATTTAATTACGAAAAACCTTTCATAAATTATTTTCATACAAAATGGTATATTAGAAAAGTGTATTTATGTAAACATTATTGGTACCTACATATATATTTTGTAATTATTTGTTGGCTTAATTTAAATATTAAATGTAATTTTCGAAATTATTATTATTAGCATTTTTGGAAAATATATTTCAAAATTTTAGTAGAGATTTAAATCATGATTTGAACCTATGGATTTATTTAAATAGTTGATATTTGAAATTTGATTTATTTCATTGATTTTAAACCAAGATTTTAATTAGATTTAATTTGATTTGGAATTGGATTTAGATTTGATTGATTTAAATTAATAGATTTAATTATCTATTTTTGGGGTTTAAATTAAAGCCTAATCTTTATCTAATTGGGAATTTTCACATCCTATAAATATAGGCAGGTACTCCTTCATTATTTTTCACAAGCCATAAATTGATCCACAAAAATTCCATAAAGTATACGTGCCTCGTGTCGGTGTTCCATCCATCCTCGTGTCAGCCGTGATGGCCTCGGGTCCGACCCCGGATGTCATTCCAATATCTTATTCCATGTTTATACAAATACATTGGTTCCGTGTCGGACACTTCCCCGACACAATAGGAATTTCTATCCTAATCCCTACCCTAACCCCGTCCAGCCCGATCCGCCTCCCGTCCATAACCTGACTCCTGCCATAGCCACCCCCGTCTCCACCATCGTCGACACCACACCACCCACGGGTATCGGCCAAACTTCCCTGACACAACCACCAGCAATACGAATCCAGCCCCATCCTGCTGTCATCACCCGTCGTCACCCGTTCAACCCCAACCCCGTGACCACCCCGTCACCCGGACCGTCCGACTCTCCGGTCACGTCCAGCCAACACCTCGGCCAGCTCCCGACACCCTGCCATCAACTCCCTCGCCCCATGGCTGTCACCACGGCCCCAAACAGACCGACCAAAACACCACCGCCACAGCCTTCACAACCACCCCCACCGATTCCGACCACCACTCCCAGACCCCATGAAACCCTCCTCGACTCACGGCCAAACACCACACAGAGAAGGAGAAAAAGGAACCCTCACCTGTGCCGATCCGGCTCACCGGCCACCCTCGCCGTCCGTCCCGACGAGCTTGGTCAGCCACCGTCACGAGGGTCTCCTTCCTCGTCGCGTCAGCCGCCCATGGCGGCGAGCACGGCCAAACAGCCACCCTCCTCCGCCGGGAAACCATCGCCGCCGCCCTCTCGTCCTCCCGATCTCCGCTCCCTAGCGCCGGAGACCGCCGACGACCCGTCCTCCTTCCAGATCCGCCTAAGCCCCCTTCTCCTCCGCCCGGTCCGCCGCCTGACCGCAGACCACCGCCGACCTGTCATCCGCGCCACCACCGGCGCTAACCGCCTCCAGTCACCGCGCAGCGTCCTCCCGAGCCGCGTCCGTCCGCCTTAGCCCTTGATCCGCCGGACCACCGAGCTGCCGTGTCAGATCGCCACCCGCGTGCGACCTCTCCACCGCCCTTCGTCGAAACCCCATCTCTCCTCTCTCGTCTGCTCCTTCTCCTCCGCCGTCGCCGCGCATCCCAGTCACCGCTCGCCGGAAAACCCCCCTCTCGTTCGCCTCTCTCTCTCTCTCTCCCTCTTAGCTTCTCTCTCTCTCAATTCTCTTTCTCGCTCTCCTTTCCTTTTGATTGTTTCTTAAAATATCTAACGGGTTTGTACTCAGAGAACAGGTTCTGTATGGGTTAAATTTTATTATTATTTTTTTCTTTTATTTTATTTTATTTCTGTAATGGTTCTTAACTGCAATTATAATTATATATTTTTACAGGTTAATAATTTTATTATTATTATTATTAGTATAAATATCCTCATTATTAATATTAACAATTTTTACTTTTGTTAATTATTATTTACTATTATAATTTCATTATAACTATTATTATTAGGATTATTATTAGAATTATTAGTATTTTTGAAAAATATCTATGAGTATGTGTATCAAATATTGGCCATCATTATTATTATTACCTGCTACTTCATCCAAGACTTTTTTATACATTTACAAAATTTACTTTTTGTATCAAAATAATTTTTTCTAGAATTTTGTATTTATCTATAAATATCTGTATTCGGAAGTTATAGATTTTGGTCTAAATTAGTTATTAATATTCCGATTTAAGTTATTTAAATATTTTATCAAGTGTAGTTATTATCTATAAATATGTTCATACAAACTTTGGGTTTTAACCTAAATCTGTTCCTCTGTTTTCAATGTTTATCAAATTGTTTTATAGTAAATATATCTATAAGTATTTTCTAAAAAAAAAAAACTATATATATTATTATCCATTTTCTTTGATGATCAAACCCGTTATTCCTATTCCTTCGCCAATTTCGAGACTACCGTATGTCCACCCTAACTAAATTGACCCTTCTGGACCCAATGAAACTGTCCGTGCCACCACCCGAGGTCTTCTTGTACAGTCGTTGCACCGAAGATGCAGATCGTGCCACAGTGATCATTACAGCACACCAGGCGTACTACCAGGCAAGACACCTTGCCATTAGCTGTTTACTTATTTTAGCTCATATTTCATGCATGTCTATTATTTTCTTTATGAAAAATAAATTGTGATACATAGCATAACTGTTAGAACTTACCGTTCATTTTATTTCCTGCTGTGTATTATTTTTCTTACAAATTAAACCTAGATTTAAGGGACCACCTTTGGTGTTGCATTCATTGGCCTTGACACGTTGTAAACACGAAGTTGTGTGTCGCATGTAGAACACGGAAGTGCGTGATTGGCTGGCCACCAGTACGTACAAGCCGTGCGATAGGAATAACCGCTAATAGAGGTTGCATGCTAGTTTGACTTAGCGGTTATAGTGGTTTGTGTTGTGGATACAACACAGTAGGCATTGGGTGGAAAGGACAATTCCTTAGCGTATGGGCTTCGATGCACTTTCCCTTTTGTAACCCGTGAGCTCCGCCGGAGACGCGGGTCAGATTACCCATGATTACTGACGGCCACTGACGATTCTGCGGAACGTCATGCTCCTACTGCTGGGGCCTCTGGTGCCAAAGGGGGACTACGCCGATCCTATTCAGCCAGGGCCCATGCGTAGGAAGGATTGTTCTTAACAATATTTCACTTAGAATGGTAGGCTACCCTATCCGTTAGGTACGAGTACTTTTGGTTTGGGCACTTGTATCTGACCGTGACTTGGAACCATAGCTTGTCGCGGATTAGTTCGTCACATCTTGTCCTTGTTTGGTTGTAGGTGTGACTTACTACTTCGATGAGAAGGTATTGAACCTTGTTGGGGTCCGGATACCATATCGGATTCTTGGCATGGAAAGATACGTCGCCGTGAATTAGTTTACCATCTCCTGTCCTTGTTTGGTTGGGGGGATGGTACGCTCGTTCAGTAGGTGCGTATTGGACCATGTTATAGATTTGATTTACTTATTTATTGAGCGATATTTATTCAGTTTATATGGCATGCTATGATGTGTCTTGTTACGTCCCTCTGAGGACCTGGTTGTCTTGCCAGGTGTGTGCTATTGTCTTTCGCAGGTGCTTTTCGCTCTAGCCGTGTTCGTTGCTATTTCTCGAGGATGATTGCACTTGGATCGTCTTCGCTTTGTTCGCCACTCATTTCATTTTCTATGTACTTTTTCTTATTTTGTTGGTAGTGGATTTGTCTCCGCCCAACATATTGTATCAAGACAAATTTATTCTCATTATATGATCTTTTATTCATTTATTCTGTGTGGATGAGATTAGTATTGGTTCTACTGCATTTTACAGCTTATGTATTTATACGAGGCTTCCATATATTGGAGTATACTTCGTATGAATACAGCTGGCATGTCTACGTTCCTAGTCCTACGTATTTTGGGACTGGGACGTTACAGAATGCCTAATTGGTATAGTATTGGTTTTAAGTAGAAGAGTGACTATACGATATATGCATTTTGTGTAACCTATGAGCCTATGTAGTATGGGTATTAAATGAATATAGTGTATGTAATACATGATATGTTAGATGAATAAAATGATATATATATGATATATATCCTCTTTACATTAATGTATATATGGTTGAATGCAAGCATGTAGGAATGCAATGTATATAATGTATGTAAGCAATGCATAAATGCATGAATAAAAGAATGATATACAATGTATGCATGAAAGTATATAATGAATGCTAGATATGAATGCAAGATATACATGTAATGACAGATATGAATGCATAATATATAAATAATATAATGCAATATATAATGATAGCATGTATGGTAATGTAGAATATATGATGCAAGCATGTATATGTCTACTGTTTTTTCTTTTCCTTACATTTTCCTTCCCTTCCCTTTCTATTTCAGTTTTTTTTCCTCTTCTATTTTTACATGTTATATACAATGTATATAATGTATAGATACATGTAAGTATGTAATATGCATGAATGAATGTCATATATATGGTTGAATGCAAGCATGTACGAATGCAATTAATATAATGTATGTAAGCAATGCATAAATGCATGAATGAAAGAATGATATACAATGTATGCATGAAAGTATATAATGAATGCTAGTTATGAATGCAAGGTATATATGTAATGATAGATATGAATGCATAATATATAAATATTATAATGCAATATATAATGATAGCATGTATGGTAATGTAGAATATATGATGCAAGTAAGTATGTAATGTGGATATGCAAGTAAGTATGTAGAATATATAAATATTACCATTTTAGTTTTTCTTCTTTTTTTTCCTCTTCTATTTTTGCATGTTATATACAATGTATATAATGTATAGATGCATGTAAGTATGTAATATGCATGAATGAATGTCATATATGAATGAATGAATCAATCAAATGTATAAGTAAAATATAATGCATTGTAATGAATGTTAACATATATAATGTATAAAAGTATGTATGTAAATGTGCATGAATGTATATATCTATGTAACTATGTAAATATGCATGATGTAACATATGCCTATATATATAAATATGTAAGTAATGTGGTTATGCATGTATGTATGAAGGTATGTATTTATATATATTATCTATTTTATATTTTGTATTGTTGTGGTTCATATTGTCTTATGATTGTGTGAGTGCTAGCCTAGGCTTAGTTAGGCCTAGTGAGACTTGTTAGACTTGTTTGGGCTAGGACTTGACCTAGTTGACCTAATTTGACTAGTGTGGTTGACTAGAGTTGACTAAGTGTTGACTTTAGTCTAGTTTGACCTAGACAACATACAGATGCATTGTACATTCCATTTATCATCTCTCGTATACATCTTGACCTGTGTTGCTCTAAATAGGACTCTGTGGCTTCAGTTTGGACCTCTATACCTATCAGCTGTTCAGGTTATCAGGCGAGTACATTCTCTGATAGTTCTCTCATTTATTTGTCAATTACTGTACTTCATTTCTAGTTAGCTATATGTGATTCTCTGTAACAAACACGTATTGTTATTTCTGAATCCATGTATACGACACACATACTTACTCGTCTTACCTCTATTATTCGAATCACCATACGAATCACTATTCGAACCACCTATTCGTATGTTCATATGCTGGTTAGACTTTTATTCGATTGATGTGTCAGATTTTGGATTCATTTGTATTAGATGGGCGAAGAAATACTTGATTAGACATGTGAATATTCCTACTATTCAAACCACCCCCTGTGAATGATATTCGAACGATAGCCATTCCACACCCGGCCAGGTGTGTGATGTGCCGGATTACCCTTAGCCGTTTACATGTCTAACTAAGTATTTTAAAACACCCTTGAAGAATTTATTCAAATCATTGTTAGAACATCATGTGAATTACTATTCGTATCACCTTATTCGTATCACCTTATTCGATTCACCTTATTAGAACAATGATTATTATCACATTCGACTCATACTGTACTGGGATCACATTCGACTCATCTTATATTAGACTCACATTGGGATTACACTCGACTTATATTGTACCATCTGAACTCATCATGTTACTCTAGTTCAGCTAGATTTTATTTACAGTCTTTATTGCTATAATTTCTTCTCTTGTTTAGTTACTTACTTTCCTTGTACTTTATCTGTCTCTCTATACCGTCACCTGAATATAAACTGCCATATTCATCAATACAACTGTCTATAACTGATTTATAGTTCTCTGTCATTTACTTGGATTTTCTAGATGAGATGTGCTCGTTCTTGTCCTGACTGGACCTGTTGATAAATTTTACAGATAGCTTGGAGGTTGCCTGCTAGCCTAGAGGAGACACAGTAGAGATTGTATAGATAGTTATTTTAGTTGTCTTGAGTTGTATTTACTTTATGGATTAATGTATTTGAGATTTGAGATGTTTTCTGGGTTTGTGTATCTTAGACACTTAGACTTCTATCTGCGGTATCTCTTTGTGGATTTCATATTTTTGTAGAAGCATAGAAAATATCAGAATAATGATCTATACGGCTCGGAACAGGAGAACCCCATGCGGCTCATACAGGAGTGGTCCCATGCGGTTCAGAGAGACTCTTAGTCTCATGCGACTCGTTGCAGGAGAGTCCATACGGCTTACATAGGGACAGTCCTATGCGGTTCAAAGAGCCCCCTAGCCGCATGCGGTTCAGAGGTACATGCGGCTCACATACGACCAACAGAGATATGCGGCTCGATCAACGCCACGTGTCCCCATGGGACCCATTCACACAGCTGGCCACCGAGTAATGGCCCTATTTAATGTTCTGCCATGATTTGACAGCTGACGGCTCTGACATGAAATGTCATAATGGCCCTGTCATAATGACAGACTCTTTAGGAACAGGAGAAAATCTCTGACACAATCTGAGATTGCCACGTGACTACTCCCATGCGGCTCAATTGAAGAACAGCTTCATGCGGTTGGCAAGAATCATCTTCCTGCGGCTCAACAAGAAGCCATTCCATGCGGCTGGCAAGAATCATCTTCCTGCGGCTCACCAAGAAGCCATCCCATGCGGCTTGCGAGTACTATACTTATGCGGCTCACCAAGAAGCCATCCCATGCGGCTCGCGAGTACTATACCTATGCGGCTCACCAAGAAGCCATCCCATGCGGCTCGCAAGTACTATACCTATGCGGCCCACTGAGACGCTGTCTCATGCGGTTCATGGATATCATGCGGTTCTGACAGGATCCACCACTAAGACACATGGCAGAGATTCAATGGTCACCACGACTTAACAGCTGGTAGCAAGGGTGATTATGGGATGCAGAGCAATCAGAGATTTACCAGATCCCAATGACCATATTTAATGTTATCCTCATAATTAATGAGATCAGGTCATATCATTCATAATCAAGCCAATGGGATACGTGGTGAGAGATCCAAGCTTGACACAACCAATCATGAAGATTTAAAGCAATCAGCATTAATTATTCACAGGATTCAATAATATCCCCATTTATGGCCCAGATCCTTCACGCCTTAAACTAATGGTCCAGATTGATTATACATCAGGCCGCCGCCACTTTGAGAATGGGTAATCATCCAAACCCTAATGATGCTCCCCACTATTATAAATAGCAGGGTGCCATTCCCTTGCGAGATATACACAATCAGAAGGAGATAGAAAAAGAGAGCTTCTCCCCCTAATAATCAGAGAGAAAATACACAGAGAGAGAGAGAGAGAGAAGTCAGAAGAGCAATACGAGGAGAGCAAGAAGAGCATTTCTTCATCAACGCCAACCATCTCTTCACAGGAGCCAAGGCTGCATACCGATCGTCCAAGGAGTAAGGCAGGGCTGCCGTCGCCTTCCCGAGCCTCTACCATCACCCCCCAGAATCTAAAATCAACAATTGTACTTAGACTGCTGTACCTAGGTTTTCGTCCCTAGGCTTTCTTTGTACAAGCGAGTTTGTAACGTGAAGTAAAAGTCCGGTCCTCCGATAATTGTTCTATTCTTTTATATTTTATGGCAAACACGATGGCGACTCTGCTGGGGACAAACTTCTCCACGGCTGAGGAGTTGGTGACGCAGTCGGATGCAGCCAAACTTGGCTCCATGCAACAAAAGATGGTCGTCCGCTTCGACCAACAGGCGTTTGAAGAGATGCTCTCCGAAGGAAGCACTGGCCCGGTCCAGAAACGCACCCGCACGACGAAGGCTCGTAGAGAGTGGAGGCCAAAATCATTTGCTCCTCCCCAAGCCCTCGACGGGATACCCTCTGTTGCTCAAGACGGCGAGAAGGATTCTTCTACGGCCCCACTTCAGACCGTAGACAACTCTGTTGTCCCCAAGTCCGGCAGAAGAAAACACTATGATGCTGAACTTGCAGGGGCAAAGAGGAACTCTACGCGATCCGAGCCGCATAGGGGTGCTAACCGTATGAAAAAAGCTCATGCGGCCACATCCGCTAGCCGCATGAAGAAAAATTATGCGGTCACATCGGTCAACCGCATAACTTATGCGGCTACAATTGCCAACCACATGGATGAAACTCATGCGGCTATGGAAGTCAATCGCTTGCAGAAAACCCATGCGGCCATAATTGCCAACCGCATGCGGCCAGCCTGCACGATCGTGACTCCTAGCCACACAAAAACAACTCGTCCAATAGCAGAAGACAACCGCATGCAGACAGCCTGCACGGTACTCAATTCTAGCTGTATAGCGTCCATTCCACTCTCCTCTCGCTCAGTCTTCGACCGTCTCTCGTACGGTCCTAACTCTGATGGTTCTCTGGATGATAAGCCAGACTCTGTGGTATTCAACTTGGACTCCTACTATTACGCACCAGCAAGTGCTAAAAGGAGGAAGTCTAGGGCAGCGCGGGCTCCCCAAGCCCAGTCAGCTGCCCCAACCTCTGACCATCAGGGCGCCCGCTGATTATCATGCGGGCCTTTGATGGGAAGTTGTACAGAACTACTCGAATCCAGCCCCCGGCGACGAACGGACAGAGTGGTTCCTCTGACCTATACGAGGATATCCTCCACAAGCGTAAGGAAAGAGACGGGGCTTCGGTGTGCAAAAAGTCCTCGCTTGGACGGCACTACACCCAAATCATCGTCAACTGCTGTTGCAACAACGCGGCAGTGACGAAAGATCGGCCGTCAGTCTTCCAAAGACTACAGCGTCCGAGCTCAGAAGACGAGGCACCTCATGTTGTCTCCTACAATTCCACTCAGAAAGTCCCCGCCGAGGGAAGAGGGAAGAAGGCAAGCATCTCCACCCCGAAGACCTCAACCAATACAGCTAAGAAACTGTCGTCTAAACGGTTGTCCTCCACCGGAGTATTCTAACACACCCATTCAAAGACGAAATCTGCTGCAGTAGAAAATTCATCATCCACATCGCTGGGGGTCATGGGAACTGGGAGTAGCACTCCTCCGAACATCCACAACAATCCGATGTTTCAAGGAGAAGAGCCCGGGGAAACAACTCTTCCATCAGGTACAACAGACGCCGATGTCCCCGAGGACATCCATGACTCTCAAGACGAAGCAGACTCTGAGGCTGGGGGTACTGTTCCCTCCGAGTCTGAACCAGAAGAGAATATTCCCACATATCCCGATGACTTCTCGGTACATGGGTATGACTCGGAGGATACATCTCCCACCGTCCCTTCCGTTTCTCATCATACAAGGACGGTGTTCATGACAGACATCAATCAAAGTGGTTCCAGTGATCGCCAGCGCATCGACAATCTCGAAGCTATATTACTTGCTTTGGTCAAGTCTGTAGACGAGATTAAAGCAGCCCTTCCAACTCTGCAATGAGGGACGCCTGGCCAAACAAGCGCGGGTTCCGCGGTCAATGCGGACTCGAATTCGGCGGCACCGGACCCGGGCAACAATCCTCCCGAAATAATAGCCCCTACCGCGACAGATGAGGCCCGAGAAGTAAGAAAAGAGGTTCAGGAGCTCCGAGCCATGTTCCATGCCCGAGAAAATGCTCAAGACCTCAGAATTCGGCAACCATACCCTACTGAATGGAGGGATGTTCCATTCCCACCAAGATATAAGCCGTTCGATATCAACCCGTATGATGGCAAGACCTCAGCAAGTCGGTACATCACTTACTTCGAGGTCACCACCGACCATCTGTCCCATGATGATGCTATCCTCACGCGATTATTCATTGGGGCATTGGAAGGAGTCGCCTTCGACTGGTATCGCAATCTGCCGGACAACTGCATCCACTCCTTCGTCGGCTTCAAGCGCCTGTTCTTGGAGAGATTCTACGAAGTAGGGCAGGACGTCACCATGTCCACCCTCATGGACGTCGTCCAAGGGGAGAAGGAGTTGACAATGAACTACATTGAGCGGTTCCGCCAAACCGCCATGAAGCTGCCCTCCGGAAATCCAGATTCCTCTTTGATTGAAATCTTTCAAAAGAGACTGCTTCCAACGATCAGTCTCTGGATGGGCGAAAGTCAATTCAAAGATTGGAAGACGTTCATCATCAGCGCCATAAGCGCCGAAGAACGACTGAAGAAGGCTCGCCAACTGGGATTGCACATCTCGGAAGGAGAAAATAAGGGCAAGCGTCCCAACAATGATAATGGGGGTAGCCCCTCCAACAATCAGGACAGCAAGAGAAAGCAGGCTATGGTGGCCGATACAGCACAAAAGCCTGAGCCGAAGCCAGCAGACAAACAACGGCCACAAATCACTTACTCCTTTGAAGACGGTTACGTTAAGCCCATCTTGGACATGCTCATACAAGGGGACAGGATTCAGCTTCCTCCACCGAGACGGGAACCGCGACCGGCAGAGATGGAGAATCCAAAGTACTGCCATTATCATCGTTATGTCCATCATGCTACACATGATTACTACCAGCTGAAACGGTACATACAAAACCTCATCGATTCGAACGCTCTGGCTATCGATTTCGAAGAGGTAACCGTGGCGGCCAATATGGTGTCCGTACAATTCGGTAGCTTTCCTCCGACGGAGACTTAAGACGGGGTGGTCCCCGTCCCTCTAGCGACAATGGAGATTACCAATCTTCCACCCCCCGAGATCAGGCTGCCGGTCTAGTACCCCTCACCACGTCTCGAGGGGAGGTCATGTGGATCCATCCAGACTTGGTGTCAGAAGTGACTCGGCCCACACCATCTTCCATCGACAAGAAGAAAAGTAGAAAAGTCAGGACCTGCCACACAATCTCGGCAGACAACGAGGAAGCTACAGCCGTCGTCACACGGTCCGGAGCGCAATCCTAACCTGTGGTTGACAATCCAGCTGAAAACCATCAACCTACTACAACTGATGCTCCGGGACCGGCTCAGCCTTCGACGACCGACAAGCCTAGGCCGTGGAAGACTCGCTTCGACAAATCCCTCCGAAAAGAGGCAGCCCAAGGGCTAGAGAGGCCCTACAACTTTGACATCTTAGCACAATTGGCTAACACACCGGCCAAGTTATCACTGTACGAACTCCTAAGGCTCTCCAAGGACGTTCGTATTGCATTAAGCGAAGCACTCCAAAATGCCGATGTCTATCTGGCTCAATCCAACCTCACCGGGGAGGACTCATCTGTGGATCTCCAGGACAGTGCCTGTACGGGAGCAATGCCCAACATCGTCTTCACTCCGCAGGACATGCTCATCAAAACCAACCTGCACGATCGCCCACTATACTATACTGGATACATCGACGACATAAAGGTGGCTCAGATGCACATTGATCCAAGCTCTTCCATAAGCATCATCCCGAAGGGTCTGCTATATTATCTCCGCATCCCAATGCATCGCCTGATACCTACAAGTACCGCCATCAGCAGTTTCAATTCGGGCAGGAGCTACCCTATTGGGAAGATTCGTCTGAAGTATCAACATGGCAACCTCTAATCCGAAGTCACCTGCTACGTCATAGATGGAGAAACTTCATACAACATCCTCTTGGGGCGTCCGTGGATACACGATTATATGATCGTGCCTTCCACACTTCACCAATGCTTCAAATATGTCGACAAACACGGCTTCGTGAAGACAAAATTTGCTGACATCGATCCCTTCAAAGGGGTCGAATCTTACTACTCGGACTCCTGCATATACGAAAAGTCGAAGAGGCACCTTGATGAAGGAAATGTACAAGCTAGTACCGAGACGGCCACAGGATCAGAAGAGCCTCTGACAATCCACCTCCAAGCTCGCAAACCGGAAAGGTCCGCACCCCTTACCGCCACTCTGCGGAAGGACGCGATCAGCCTCTCGGCGCAGGAAGAGCAGATGATAATCCGGCTGCCAAGGTCCGGCCAAGTGCCGAGACCCACGACGGGGCACTGATAATCAGATTGCCAAGAGTCGGTCAACCCCAAACAGAGAAGCTCAATCCCTCCGATAGGCCACTGACGATACACCTTCCCAAGAAGGGTCATCACCCCGATGCAAGGTCTGACACTTCTAGCGAACCGGCCACTCCTCGCTCCACAACAAGTGCCAAACTGGGGGTCGCTAGTCTGCCAACAACTCCACGCTTTGCTCCATCAACTGAACCACTGACAATCAAGCTTCCCAGGACGTCCTCTCAGTCTTCATTCACACAGGGGGTAGTCGAAGAGGAACCAGAGTTAGCTAAGTATGTGGCTGCCCACACTGATGTTCCTTCCGCTGATAATGTAATCCTCCTAGAAAAGATACCTTACTTTATCAATAAAGGGTTATCTTTGAACTACACCGAGCTCAATAAGCTATGTACAATGTATGCTATGGAACACGGTATAGGCACTCACCTACACACACAAGTGACAAATGTGTATACCGCGATCCAGCTTACTCCAGTAGAAGACGCTTACCGAATTATCGAGGGAGGGGATCATCCGATCATCTTCGGCCGGACGATCAAACTGCGTCCCTTCACCATAGAGGAAGCCGACCTCGGGTCAGATATAGGAAGATTGCCTCTGTATCTTTATAGCCCCCAATCCAAGTATCTCATGCAGAAACAGGGGTATGATCTGGAGACGATGCCAGGATTAAACTACGGTACTGGGCGACGATTACCTTTGAAGCCGCTAGTCCCGACGGACAAACCACGAGACTACTATAGCAAAACTCAATGCGGGTTGGGATATGTAACGCCTACTACGACCCTTGAGAGTTCAGATGAAGAATGCGACTGGCAGTCACATTCAACCAGGTCACCAACTTCTGACTCGAATATCAGCATCGGAGATGTGTTCAGACAAGTCATGACAGTCAACATGGCATTCGCCGACGCTTACGAAGAAGACGAAGACATCCCCGAAATCCTCGAGCTAGAACCGTGGGCCCAGCAGTTGGATGCACAATAGGAAAAACGGTTCGAACAAAGAGAACCTCCTACTGAAGATAAGGTCATACAAGTTGATCTCGGCAGCGAATCTTCTCCAAAACCAATTTTCGTCAGTAAAAGCCTAACAGACGAAGAACGAGAGTCGCTGCTAGAACTTGTTAGAGAATACATTGATGTGTTCACCTGGAGCTATGAAGACATGCCAGGATTAAATCTCGACATTGCTCTTCACAAACACAACATTCGGCCAGATGCGAAGCCAGTCAAGCAACAACAGCGACGCTTCCGCCCGGGCATCATGGACGTGATCGAAGCCGAAGTTAACAAACTGATAGCCAGCAGCTTCATTCGTGAGGAGAAACATCCTGATTGGGTCGCCAATATAGTACCCGTCCTCAAGAAGAATGGGAAGATTCGAATCTGCATCGACTTCCGCAATCTGAACGAGGCATGCCCCAAAGATGAATTCTCCATTCCTATCACAGACATCATGATCGACAATACCTGCGGCTTCGAACGTATGTCATTCATGGATGGCTTCTCGGGGTACAACCAAATCAAAATGTCTCCTGACGACGAAAAGCATACATTATTCCGAACAGCGATTGGCACGTATTGCTACACAGTCATGCCTTTCGGTTTAAAGAATGCTGGCGCCACATATCAAAGAGCCATGAGCATCATCTTCAGAGACCAGTTACGTAAGACGGTAGAATGCTATGTTGATGACATTGCCGTCAAGAGTCGCTAGAAGGAAGACCATCTGCAGGATCTGAGGTCGGTATTCGACCTGATGAGAGCACACAATCTGAAAATAAACCTTACGAAGTCCTTCCTGGGCGTATCCAGCGGGAAGTTTTTGGGTTTCATCATCACTGCCCAGGTTATCCATGTAGACCCTGAGAAGACAAAGGCAATTATGGGGATGGGTCCCCCGAGAAATCTCCGTGAACTCAGAGGCCTCCAAGGGAGGCTAGCTTACATCAGGAGGTTCATTTCTAACCTCTCCGGGCGATGCCGACCGTTCACGCACCTCATGAAGAAAGGAGTCTCATTCGTATGGGACGAGGAATGTCAGCGTGCTTTCGACAGCATCAAAGAATATTTGTCAAATCCTCCAGTTTTGGTGGCCCCGGTTCCTGGAAAACCATTCCTGCTCTATGTACGAGCAATGGAACACTCCCTCGGAGCTCTGCTGGCACAGAACAATGATGCAGGCCATGAGCAGGCCATATATTACCTTAGCCGAATAATAATTGGGCCAGAGCACCGATACCCCGCTGTGGAGAAGGAATGCCTCGCCCAGGTGTTCGCCATTCAGAAAATGCGACACTATGTCACCGGACAAACGATACACGTGATCTCACGAATCAACCCTTTCAGGGTCCTTATGACTAAACCAGGTGCACTCAGCTCTCGCCTCGCTACATGGGCAATATTGCTGTCCCCTTATCATATGATCTTCGTCCCACAAAAGACAGTCAAAGGTCAAGCCCTGGCAGACTTCTTAGCAGCCCACCCAGGCTCGGAGTCCTCCAGGATATATGAAAAGATCCCAAATAAGGTTGCCGACTCGCATGCAACCTCTCACGAGAATATATGGCGAATGTTCTTCGACGGTGCTTCGAGGACCGGACCTAAAGGCAACATAGTCGTCGGAGTCGGGGTAGTGCTGATCTCTCCTTCCGGATTGGTGATCAACCGTACTTATTCCCTCACAGAGCCATGTTCTAACAATATGGCCGAGTACAACGCTCTGGTCATTGGCCTCCAACTCGCAAGAGAGCTGGGGGTAGAATACCTTGAAGCATACGGCGATTCCCAACTAATCGTCAATCAGATCCGGGGCTCATACGAAGTCCGCCACGAAGACATGATCCCTTATCACCAAATAGCGGTTGACATCATCTCGTCGTTCGAGGGGTTCTTTATCGAACATGTCCCAGACTTCGAAATATCGAAGCTGATGCCCTAGTTGGTCTTGCCGCTTCTCTAGCAGTTCCAAACTTTGATCGCCAATCAGTGGATGTGATAGGCCACGAACTGTTCTGTCCCAAGTACAATGTGCAATTCGTGGTGAGTTATTCCGCCCAGACAATTGATGATGCCCCAGACTGGAGACAACCATTCATCGACTTCGTCGTCTACGACATCCTGCCCGAGAACCCAAAGGAAGCCACTTCCATCAGACGGCATTCTCTCAGATTCTTCTACGATACAGAGACAAATGCTGTATCGCCGCTCATACGACAGATTACTGCTTCAGTGCCTGTCAAATACAGAAGCCAAAGAAGCCGTACGAGAAGCTCATGATGGTGTCTGCGGGGCCCATCAGCCCGGCCCAAAACTACAAGACTGCCTTCGCCGAATGGGCTACTATTGGCCCACAATGGTGGCAGATGCGATAGATTATGCTAGAAAATGCTAAGCCTGCCAAGTCCACGCGGACTTCATTCACCAACCATCCGAGTTTCTACATCCGACAGTGGCGTCCTGGCCATTCGAAGCATGGGGAATGGATATCATTGGTCCAATCACCCCACCTTCATTCCGAGGACATCGCTTCATACTTGCGATCACTGATTACTTCTCCAAATAGGCAGAAGCTGTCCCACTCGCAGAAGTTAAGACTTCAAACGTAATCAGCTTCCTTAAGCATTACGTCATCTACCGCTTTGGACTGTCCCGAAGGATCATCCATGATAAAGGTCCGCAGTTCGCAAGCCACGCATTCTATCGGTTCTGCGACA
The DNA here is from genome assembly GCA_029216955.1 of Iris pallida. Taxonomy (NCBI): domain Eukaryota; kingdom Viridiplantae; phylum Streptophyta; class Magnoliopsida; order Asparagales; family Iridaceae; genus Iris; species Iris pallida. Next base: position 10,232,545 of record JANAVB010033620.1, on the reverse strand, counting down.
AGCACCATATTCAGAATGTCGCTTCGACACCGTACAACCCGACAGAGAATGGGTTGGCAGAGGCATTCAACAAAACAATCATCAAACTCCTCAAGAAGTTTGTCTCCTCCAACAAACGCGACTGGAACGAGAAGCTCGGTGAATGCTTATGGGCCTATCGCACCACAGTTCGAACAACCACCGGGAATACACTATTCTCCATAGTGTACGGAAGTGAAACAGTCCTCCCATTGGAGACTCAGATTCCCTTACTACGCGTCGCCCTCACACATCAATTGACGATAAACGAAAACCACCATCGCCGGCTACAGGAATTGGAAGCACTAGACGAAAAGCGCCTCTTGGCTCAGCAACGAATTGAGCTATACCAAGCACGCATCTCTGGAGCCTTCAACAAGAAAGTCAAAATCAGAACATTCCAGGTGGGCGATCTCGTTCTAGCAGTCCGGAGGCCGATGGTCATGACTCACAAGACCGCCGACAAATTCCAGCCAAAGTGGGAAGGCCCATTTATCATTGAGACAGTATTCTCCAACGGTGCTTACCGCCTCGCAAAATAAAATGGAGACTTGCTCGTGTTGTCCGTCAACGACAAGTTCCTGAAGAAATATTATGTCTAAACGACATTCCCTCCAGATCATCGAGTAATGTACCCGCTGGTACCGCTGAACTCACATCCACATCATTTTAAATTATCGAGTCATGTACCGGTTGGTGCCGCTGAACTCACCTCCACATTCCCTTCAGATTATCGAGTCATGTACCCGCTGGTGCCGCTGAACTCACACCCTCTCAATATTCTAAATTACCGAGTTATGTACCCGTTGGTGCCTCTGAACTCACATTCCGGTCACTCTTTCAGATAGTAAGTCACGTATGATTATACCTCTGAACTTCCTGCCTGGAAGAGATCCTCCCTCACGATCCACTACCCGCACTCCCAGCGCACAAAAAGGGTAATCGATCCACAAATTTTTGAAACGGCCATGTCCTTATTACCTCTGAGTCGTTTTCACTTCCACCAAAAACAAACCGCCCCCTCGCATAGAACTTCCACGTTCTCCTACCTCTGAGTCGTTCTGTGTACCCCCTCTTCATTGAGCCCACTCCTGCCATGTCCTCATTACCTTTGAGTGGGAAGGCTCCATCGAAGAAACCCTCGTGCTTGCCATGTCCACATTACCTCTGAGCAAGTATGTCGGTTCCCTTTCAACCTATTATCTGTACCCACAACAGGAGTACGACAAGGATAATAGGTCCACAAATGTCCTCTGTTGACCACAAATGTCCTCTGTTGACCACAAACGTCCTCTGTTGACCACAAATGTCCGCTGTTGACCACGAATATCTTTCGTGAAGACTCCCCTGCCATGTCCTCATTACCTCTGAGCAGGAAGATTCCACGGTAAAACCCTCATGCTTGCCATGTCCTCATAACCTCTGAACAAATATGTTGGTTTCCTTTCATACTATTATCCGTATCCTGAACCAGGGAACGCCAAGGATAATAGGTCCACAAATATCACTTGCTAAGCTTCTTAGCATAAATCCACCATCTCACCATGCCCTGGGAGCCCAGCTGCTCTACGGCATTCTTTTTTCCAATACCGAGAGCACCCATGACCACTTTGCCATGGCTGTTCCGGATATCCTGACCAAACTTGTTATCCGTACTTAAAACCAAGGTACGCCTAGGGTAACAGGTCTACAAATAATCCTCCAGTAAGTCCAATTCCACAAACGTCACAATTACAAGAAAGAGAAGATGAGTCGAAAACATGCTCATTTATTCAAACTTCAAAGTACTACACCATCTGGGATCACATCCCTTGAAAAAGAAGAAGAAGAAAAAAACAAAAGGGGAGCAAAAGAAAACAGAAAACTGATCACTGCTCCGGGGAACATAGTATCGTGAGACGGTCCGTCAGCAAGGCAACCGACCGCTCAAACCTCTGTCTAGCTCGACGCTCCGCCTCCTGAGCCAGCGCCGCCTCGTCCTCCAGATGAGCGTGAGCTTGCCAGTTGTCCTCAAATTTCTTGAAAGCCCGCTCCAGGTTAACAGAAGATCGGGAAACCTTCTCGGCCTCCCGAACGATTGACTCCTGTTCCGTCTGAGCAGCCTTCAGCGCTGACTCTAAGAAGGCCAACTCCCTCTAGAGTGCGAGAATCCGTTCCTTCGTGTCAGCGATCCCACGAGAAGCAGACTCTTCCCGAGCCCGACAAGCCTGACTTCGACGACCCAGCCTGTCATACGAAGCGAAGAACTTATCAAGGTCCCCCTGCACGACTGGCCTGGAAGTATCTCAAGCGAGCTTGATCCTATCCCGAGCAGCAATGAGGAAGCCCCGCTCCCGTTCAATCGCAGCAGGCAAGCCTGCCTGCCGTATCGCCAGCAATTGGGTCACAAGCTGATCAGCCTCTGCCAACCTAGGCTCCAGGAGTGCAGCCAACCCCACCCCGCCAGGAAGAGACTTCAAAGTTGCAACCTGACCCCGAGCGCACCGCAGAGACAGAGTAAAAGGGGTCCCCCGTTCTACAGCAGCATCTACGCCCCTCTTTAAATGGCGATAGAAGCTGTCGACCACATCCTGCGTCACCTCGTCCAGAGCCTCCGAGGAAGCCGGTGTCAACGGGAGTGTAGCCGGCAACGCTGAAGAAGACGCAACAGAATCTGCCGCTCCTGCCACGAGAGAAACAAACTCCGCACGGAAGGACGTATGAACAGCGGCCAATTCCTCTTCAGCGGCCCACAAAACTTGAATGCTCGGCAGAGCCGAGAGGTCAATCTCCGGAGCCGTTTGATCAGCAGACGATGAGGTGGAAACCATCGCCAGCTCCATTCCCATCTGTCCGAGGCTGGCGGGAGGCCCCTCGACATGAGACGGCGAAGGAGAGGAAATGCTCCTTTCTCCCAGATCACGGCAGGCCGAGCCTTTCCCAAGAACATCTGCGGTGGGAAGTAAAGGGTCAGGACCTGTAGGGCCAAGGCAACCATGAATCAATTTGAACCGGAGGATATGTTGATAGAGCAAATAAGCCCCCTCACTAGTCAATATTTGGCTTATCTTACCAGTAGAGGAGTGTGGAGGCTGAAGTTCGCCTACAGCCACCGTAGCCTCTTCACAAACAGTCTCCGAGTCAGGTATAATAGGCTCCTCCGCCCCTGCACCCTCAGAAAGGGATGCAACAAGATCGGCGTCGTCTTGCTGAGGTTCAGCGATCTCGGAGACGGGCCCGAGGAAACCTTCGTCACCCCGGGCCGAGGCCTCAGCAACCTGGGAGCTTCCAGTCGCCGCTGAAAGAGCCCCCGCAGAAAGGACCGCGGCACACATGTCGCTAATTAAAGCAGCAAGGGCCGAATCAACGCCAGGGGCAGTAGACGGTTCAGGAGATCCTGGTTCGTCAGACGCCTACAAAAAAAAATGGTCAGGTTATATCTCCAAGAAAAAAGAAAACGACAACCAAGAGATGGCTCCGACTTGGTCTTACCTCCGGAACATCGTCTGCATCTTCACCCTTCTCGGTAATAGGTAATCCACGGGACCTAACGACAGCTCTCTTCACGGAAAAGGTCGATCTGCTGTCAGAAGACTCACGTCTGACTCGTTTACGTGAGGGACCAGACACAGTAGGAGGCTGTTCTTCCCTCACTACTTCCTCTTGTGTAGCAAGTAACGGATCCTCGGCCGATTCATCGGGTATGGGAAACAGTTGATCCGATACTTCTTCACCCCCACCAGAAAGGGAGTCTCCGCTATCATGATCATCATCCTCCTCAGCCGACTCGAAAGGCTCTGATTCAGGGAGGGGAGTCTGGAGCGCTAGTTGCTTTCTAGCCTTGGCCCCCTTGGGCTTCTCCTCTAAACCGGTACCCACGATGAAACTGGTACTCAGATCGAAATTAACAGAAGGCTTGTTTGCCATAACATGATACAAAGCAGCCACGTATAAAATTTCCTTCGGCGCCTTAGCATCGGGGACCGAGAAGCTGCCCGAGTATGATAAGCGTCATAGTAATTCCACGCCCTGACACCATCAAGGACGCTACCTTCAAAGCCCAAGCAAGGGTTGGGACAATCAAGGAATAACTGGCTATAGCCAAATTGGCGAGAAAACCTACTGGGTAGGTAGGGCTCTAGGCACACATTATCACGGTTACGATAAACCAGATGTGCGGGGCGGATGTTGCGCAACCAGGTGAGCATATTCGGAGACAAAAAGTGAGAAGGTCCGGTACCATCAAGGTATACACTCCTCACTTTCTCATCAAAAAAATGAGGAACAGATACAAAAAAGTCACACCCATCCACCCTCGCCAGCGCCCTCCGACAAGCTGGCATAGTATTGTATTCCCAAGACTGGCGATGGCATTTGAAAAGGAAAGCGTCTTCATCTGTAGCATCTTCCGCTATTCCAGGTCCCATCAAAGACTTGTAGTGCATCGCCAACCACCCCATCAAATAGTGGAAAGGCAGCTCTATGTGCTCAAAATCCAGCGTCTTATTGCACGTAATAACCTGGGACAAGAATGTTCGAAGACCATGGTGTATGCTACACACCATAGCAGGAAGAAGGGCCAGTCTAACTCCAAATACCAGTTTAACGGCAGGGAGAATGAAGTGGCGACCGATCCTCTCGATAGAACCTGCTTCTCCCGAGACTACGCAGTTCCGTAGCCATATCACTAAAAATCCAGCCAGGAGCGCCTTCTCTGACATCGGCCTAGTGCCATAGTAAAAATAGCTGAGAGAGTCAGTTTGACTCTCGAATATGTCGCTCTTGGACCGCGACTTCTTGACACCCAACATCAGGTCCTTTACCTCTCCCTGGGTTCGAGGGGTTCGAGGAGTAACCCCGCCAGAAGGATCAACTTTAAAAAGATAATTGACCCAGGATGTAGTGTGGGGAGCGGTCCCTTCTGAGCTATCCTCCTTTTTATAGCCATCTGGTGACAAGCACTATGATGGCACAACAACTCCTGATACACCGTAACAAAACCTGGGAATCGTCGGTTCAAGTCCTCGAACTCTTCATTCGACGGAGTGTACACCTCGAAAGGCTCGTTCCCCCACGGAAGTTTGGAGACAGTATACATCTCATGGAGAGCAAGTCCCAATTCCCCTCCGGGTGCAAAGAACATCCCCGTTCGCCGGTTATACATCTGCAAGAGCGCCATGAACAATGGTTTATTGATGGAAAGCCCGTGACAAGTGCCCTGAATGGCATGATAAAGTTCCACCTCCCGCAAGAATGTTTCGTAGGTCTGCAGAACCCAAGTGGTCAACTGGGCCCACGAAGAAGTAGGGTTTACCCAGTTCAGCAATGCCAGTCTGCCAACGGGATAAGATTTTTTGCGAGCGAGCCAATTCAGGAAGGTATCAGCTTGAGTGAGTGTGAAGTTGGGACCGTATACATTCATGAAAGAGCCCGGGGCCAGACCCATCATGTACCGGAGGACGGAATCCTTACCCGCGTATGCTGACCGCATGTTCGGGTTATAATGGATGTTGCCCATCAACATCCCTGATTGGATAGGAGTTAAATTACACACCATCTTCCTGTCCAACAACACCATATTGAACCACGACAGAGGATAATGACGTTCCATGAGAGGAATATGGATCGCCACACCATCCAAAGAAAAATCCCAGTTCTCGGAAATCTCTAATACTCGGGAATTCTTTATGATTAAAGCATCCCCAAAAAGGAATAAAGGCTTCAGGTATAATCCATCCAGCTTCCCAGTATTCATCATGGAATGGAGGTAATGGAGGGTCTGATTCTCGATGGCGTTCAACCTCTCCGAAGGCTCATTAGCAGGGAATTGATTCAACACATGCTTAATTAAGTCATCAAGACGCATGCCCAAGGCGAACTGATTTGAGCCCAATATAAGTTCCTCCGCAGGATTTACTGGCAGATTCATTGAAGAAAAACAAAAGAAACAAGTCAAAAAGATAGCCGAAACACAAACTACGTGATGCTTATGCGGCTTAGCTCAGTATAGCCTCATGCGGCTCAGTTTGAAAGAGTTCATACGGGTCAGTCCGAATGAGCTTATGCGGTTCGGTTCGAAAGGAGCATATGCGGTTCAGTTCGGATGAGCCCATGCGGTTTAGTGCGGATGAGCTTATGCAGTTTAGTTCAAATAATCTTATACGGATCAGTCCGAAATAGGCTTATGCGGCTCAGTTTGAAAAAGCTCATGCGGTCCAGTCCAAATGAGCATATGCGGCGCTGAGGATGAAGTAGTTATACGGCTGCAAACAACAACTTTCATGCAGCTCAGACCTAGGTCATATCCCATGCGACTCGAACATGAGTCGGACACACAACATACTTAGAAATACAGGCTCGTGCATAAAATATGCGGCATAGCCGTGACTGTTCATGTTGATGGTCCTACCAGCAATAGGCGGGTGAACGTCGGGGTAAAAAACAGGCACGTCAGCCGGCGGAGGAGCCGCCACGTTCGTCATCGTCGATAAAGACGCGGCCTTCTTGCCCTTCGCTATCGCAGACGACGATGCAGCCTTCTTGCCCGTAGCAACGGTAGTCTTCTTGGGAGCCATTGGCAATCGTTGATGAGAGAAGACGAAGAGAAAGTCGGCAACAAGGAGTTCGAGCAAAAGAGAGATGGTAAAAAAACCCTCAAAGAATAAAATTACTCCTATTTATAGGCGAAGGAGGCTCGAAAAATCAAAATAAATGCCTCGATCCACGTACTGCCTAAAAGAATAAAGGAAAAATGCTTCGGTCAAAACAAAACTGACCCTTGGGATCCTCCTCAAAGAGACGGCGAATCAAGGGCATTTAATGCAGAAGATTTGCACACGTGGTTGGGACATGTGACAAAAAGTCTATGCAGCCTAACAAGATCATGCGGCCAGATAAATCCATGCGGCTGAATCATCTATGCGGTCAACAAAGGCTATGCTTTTTATTCAAAGTATTTCAATTTTGTAAATTGAAAACTTTGAAGGGGGTCTTGTAGAAGCATGAAAAATATCAGAATAATGATCTATGCGGCTCGGAACAGGAGAACCCCATGCGGCTCATACAGGAGTGGTCCCATACGGTTCAGAGAGACTCTTAAGTCTCATGTGGCTCATTGCAGGAGAGTCCACGCGGCTTACATAGGGACAGTCCTATGCGGTTCAAAGAGCCCCCTAGCCGCATGTGGTTCAGAGGTACATGCGGCTCACATACGACCAACAGAGATATGCGGCTCGATCAACGGCACGTGTCCCCATGGGACCCATTCACACAGCTGGCCATCGAGTAATAGCCCTATTTAATGCTCTGCCATGATTTGACAGCTGACGGCTCTGACATGAAGTGTCATAATGGCCCTGTCATAATGACAAACTCTTTGGGAACAGGAAAAAATCTCTGACACGATCCGAGATTGCTACGTGGCTACTCCCATGCGGCTCAATTAAAGAACAGCTTCATGCGGCTGGCATGAATCATCTTCCTGCGGCTCACCAAGAAGCCATCCCATGCGGCTTGCAAGAATCATCTTCCTACGGCTCACCAAGAAGCCATCCCATGCGGCTCGCGAGTACTATACTTATGCGGCTCACCAAGAAGCCATCACATGCACCTCGTAAGTACTATACCTATGCGGCCCACTGAGACGCTGTCTCATACGGTTCATGGATATCATGCGGTTCTGACAGGATCCACCATTAAGACACGTGACAAAGATTCAATGGTCCCCACGACTTAACAGCTGGTAGCAAGGGTGATTATGGGATGCAGAGCAATCAAAGATTTACCAGATCCCGATGACCATATTTAAGGTTATCCTCATAATTAATGAGATCGGGTCATATCATTCATAATCAAGCCAATAGGACACGTGGTGCGAGATCCAAGCTTGACACAACCAATCATAAAGATTTAAAGCAATCAGCATTAATTATTCACAGGATTCAATACTATCCCCATTTATGGCCCAGATCCTTCACGCCTTAAACTAATGGTCCAGATTGATTATACATCAGGCCGCCGCCACTTTGAGAATGGATAATCATCTAAATCCTAATGATGCTCCCCACTATTATAAATAGCAGGGTGCCATTCCCTTGCGAGATATACACGATCAGAATGAGATAGAAAAAGAGAGCTTCTCCCTCTAATAATCAGAGAAAAAATACACAGAGAGAGAGAGAAGTCAGAAGAGCAATACGAGGAGAGCAAGAAGAGCATTTCTTCATCAACGCCAACCATCTCTTCACAGGAGCCAAGGCTGTATACCGATCGTCCAAGGAGTAAGGCAGGGCTGCCGTCGCCTTCCCGAGCCTCTATCGTCACCCCCCAGAATCTAAAATAAACAATTGTACTTAGACTGCTGTACCTAGGTTTTCGTCCCTAGGCTTTTTTTGTACAAGCGAGTTTGTAACGTGAAGTAAAAGTCCGGTCCTCCGATAATTATTCTGTTCTTTTATATTTCATGGTAAACAATTTTATCTATCTTTTATCATGCTCTACCTTAGATGTGATTGAGACTGTATTTACTATGTCACCTCCATTCGGAGTGTATATACTGTACATGTACCTTTATATTGTTAGATGTTTGACCTAGGACAGCGTTCTACCGCCGACACTGCGGTATAGGCTAGACGTACCCACTTCTTGTGCCCTTACTCTAGGGTACAGATCGTGACACATTTGAGTCTGCATTGGCCGTGGGACCCAAGCTTGTCTGGCCAGGCATCCTTCCTTGCAAAGTTGGTAGGGCCGCTTTGATCTCGTCTACGGATTTGACCAAGGTATGAAGTATGGCCTCCAGGGTGTCAATGCATTGGCAATCACTGGGACCGTCTTGGTTGTTGCTTGTCATGGACACCGTCCTCACATGAGGAGAGATGGAAGGAACGGTGGAGGACGTGCCCTCTGAATCATAACCTTGTACCGAGAAATCGTCGGGGTATGTAGGAATGTTCTCCTCTAGTTCGGACTCAGAGGAAGTGCTACCCCCTGTGCAGGAGGCTGCCTCATCTTGGGACCCGTGGACGTCCTCGGGGACGTCTGGGTCTACTGCATCTATGGAGGGAATTGCTTTCTTCGGTGCATCTTTTTGGAACATCGGATTGCCGTAGACGTTCGGATGGATGCTACCCCCAGTTTCAGCTACCCCCAGGGATGGGGATGACGAATCTCCAAGTATTGAAGATTTCATTTTTGAATGGCTGCCTTGATAAACTCCTCCTATGGTGGTTGTAGACGACCGTTTTGATGAGAGCTTCTTGGCCGTGCCGGTTGAAACCTTTGGGCTGGCCACATTCATCTTCTTCCCTACTTTGCTAGTAGGGACCTTCTGAGCAGAGTTGCAGGAGGCGATATGAGGCACTTCGTTCCTTGAGCTTGGTGGTAGGACCGGTCCTGGATGTTACAGTTATTGGAAGACGGACTGCTGGTCCTCTTGGGCTGCCGCCTTGCTGCAGCAGTTGACGATGATTTGAGTGCAGTGATGTCCATGAAAGGACTCTCTCCACACCAAGCTTTCTTCTCTTTCCTTGCGCTTGTGAAGAATCACATTACGCAAGTCACTCGTTCTGTGGGCCCGAGAGTTCTGAGCACACGAGTGTGTTGGCATCCTGCCTACTCCCTAATGTGAGGCTAGTAAGAGTACTTGCCCCTGATCGTTGTTAGGAGATTCTTGATAACTATCCCGTCTGTTGGCCACCGGGGGTTGGACACGGACAGTTTTATACAACTTTCTATCAGGGGCTCGCGTAATAGTCAGCAGGACGCCCTGATGGTCAGAAGTTGGGACTGTTGACTGAGCTCGACGAGCCCGCGCTGTCCTAGACTTCTTCCTTCTAGCATATGAGAGTGCATAGTAGGAAGAGTCTAAATTGTGTGTCACAGAGTCTGGCGTATCCTGCTGAGAGCATCTGGGGTCAGGATCACATGAGAGGCGGTCAAAGACTGACCCTGAACCGTGCAGGGTGAATGGCTTGTGGCTGAGTTTGGCAGCCGCATAAGTGTTCTCCATGCGGCTAGGAACAATTTCAATACGGCTAGAAGTTATAGCCGCATGGGCCTCCTTCATGCAATTGGTAGTTGTGGTCGCATGAGCCTTCTTCATGCGGCTGACAGTTGTGGCCGCATGAGCCTTCTCCATGCGGCGGGCAGTTGTGGCTGCATGAGCCTTCTCCATGCGGCGGGCAGTTGTGGCCACATGAGCCTTCTCCATGCGGCGGACGCCCTTATGTGGCTGCTTCTTGGATCGCATAGAGTCCCTCTTTGCCCCTGCAAGTCCAGCATCGTAGTGTTTTTCTCTGCCGGACTTGGGGACAGCAGAGTCCTCTACGGTCTGAAGTGGGGCCGCATGAGAGCCTTCTCCACCGTCTTGGGCAGCAGAGAGCATTTTTTCTAGAGCTTGGAAAGGAGCAAATGATTTGGGCCTCCACTCCCTGCGGGCCTTCTTCCTACGGGTTCGCTTCTGGACCGGGCCAGCGCTCCCGTCGGAGAGTATTTCTTCAAACGCCTGCTGGTCAAAGCGGACGACCAACATCTGTTGCGTGGAGCCAAGCCTGGCGGCGTCCGATTGCGTCACCTACTTCTCAGTCGTGGAGAAGTTAGTCCCCAGCAGAGTCGACATCATGTTTGCCATTGATTGTAAAAGAACAGAACAGTTTTATGGGAGGACTGGACTTTTACTTCACAACTACAAACTCGCTTGTACAGAAGAGAGCCTAAGAACGAAACCTAGGAAAAGCAATATAAAGTACAATTGTTTAGTTTTTCTGGGGGTGACAGTAGAGGCTCGGAAGAGGGCTATCAACTCTGCGCCTTACTCCATGGACGATCGGACGTAGCTTCTGCTCTGATAAAGAAATGCTCTTGCTGGATGCTCTTTGCTCTATACTTCTCTTTGTGTCTCCGCCGCTCTCTGCCTCCAGGCTTTACAAGGGAATGACACCTTACTATTTATAGGATTGTGATAAGTAGGGTATGCAGTAATTGCTCCTTGAAAAGTGGGCGGTTAGGGATTTGGTTAAGATTAGCCTTGATCTTGTTTGTTGGAAATTAATATGGGCTGTTAATGTTGATTGTAACAAATCTGGATAGTTAATATTGATTGCACCAAATCTGCATAGTTTGTTGGAAATCGATCTGGGCAGTTAATGTTGATTGTAACAAATCTGCATTGTTATGATTTGTTGATAGCATCAAATCCGAGGGGATAAGTCTTGGTCAATCTTCTGCCACGTGTCCCAACTATAATTATGTTGTGAGCCGTATAGACGGGGCATCCTGGCAGAGCCGCATGAGCTTGGCTCCGACTACCGAGCCGCATGAAGGTGGCAGTCGCATGAGAGTGACAGCCGCGTAAGAGTGAACCCCAACTGAACTGCATAAGGGTGGCCCTCAAAATCTGAGCCGCATAAGAATGGCAGCCGCATGGGGGTGGCCTCCAACTGAACCGCATAAGGGTGGCCCCCATAATCTGAGCCACATGAGTGTGGCAGACGCATGGGGGGTGGCCTCCAACTGAACCACATAAGGGTGGCCCCCACAATCCGAGCCGCATGAGAGTGGCAGCCGCATGGGGGGTGGCCTCCAACTGAACCGCATAAAGGTGGCCCCCATAATCCAAGCCGCATGAGAGTGGAAGCCGCTTGAGGGTGGCAGCCGCATAAGGGTGAACCCCCAATCTGAACCGCATAAGGGTGGTCTAGACGGTCCGTATAGAGAGCTTCTTTGGACTTTATGGATTGTGCCGGCTGTCTCAGATATTTTGTTATCTTTTGAGGAGCCTGACGCGTCTCCTCATTATGTCAGAGCCGTCAAAGCTGTCACTTTATGTCAGAATATTAAATGGCCAGTTGCAGGGAGTAATTATGGCCAACTGTAATCGGTCTGTTTTGAGCCGCATGAGGCCACGTGGCTCTTCCTGAGCCGCATAAAGTTTTCTGAGGCGCATGAAGCTCTGAGGGATTTTTTTGAGCCGCATGCGACCCCCCAAGTTCTGAGCCGCATGAAACTCTCCAGTTTTTGAGCTGCATGGAGTTTTATGTTAATTTTGGGCCGCATAAGGCCCCCCTGCTGCTTTTGGGCCGCATGAAGCTATCTGAGCCGCATGAATCATTCTGGATTTTGAGCCGCATAAAATCCTTATGGGCCGCATGGAGCTTTCAAGGTTTTCGGCCACATGAGACTCTATGTTGATTTCGAGCCGCATAGAGAACTCCCTTTATTCCTTGCGCTTGTGAAGGATCACATCTCACAAGTCAAGGACATCTCGAACAACCTTTACACTCGCTTTGTGGGACCGGGTATCCCGAGTACACGAGTACGTAGGTATCCTGTTTACTTCCTGATGTGGGACTAGTAAAAGTACTTGTCCTTCATCATTGTTGGGAGACTCTTGAAAACTACCCTGTTCGTTTGCTGCCGGGGGCTGGACACGGGGGATTCTGTACAACTTTCCATTGGAGGCCCGCTTAGCGAGACGCTCTGATAGTCAGAGGTTGGGACAACTGACTGAGCTCGACGAGCCCGTGCTGCCCTAGACTTCTTCGACTTAGCACCCGAAGGTGCGTAGTTGGAAGAGTCCAAGTTGGAAGAAGGGAAGAGAAGTTGGTGCCCTTTTCAAAGGAGGAAAGGGGGCTCTATTTATAGAATGGAGTGAGCCCTTTCTTCTTCTCCTTTCCGATGTGGGACTAAAAGTAATATTTACTATGCTTCTACAGGCACTAACCGTTTTGCTCGAGGCGGGAAGCTCATCCCGAGATTCATTGGACCTTTCGGCATTCTCGAGAGGGTCGATACTGTAGCTTATCGACTGGACATACCACCTACCTTAGGGAAATGCATAACGTGTTTCATGTATCACCGCTGAAATTATATGTGGCAGATCTTAGCTGTGTATTGGACCACTCGGTGATCGAGGTCGAGCTGAGTCTTAGTTATCCTGAACAGTCCGTGGAGATTATAGATCGTAGGAAGAAGATAGTGTGTAACCAGATGATTCCTTTGGTTCAGGTCGTGTGGATCATCACTCTCCCAGAGAGTCCACCTAGGAGAGAGAGGACAAGATGTGCGAACGATATCCTTATCTTTTTGGGCCATGAGGTAAATTTGTTTCTTATTCTTATGATTCTGCTATTTTATAAATTTTGAGGATAAATTTTTTAATGGGGGTAGATTGTCACCACTATATTTCTAGGTAGGAGTATTTTTTCCTCCTAATGTGTCGTTAGCATGCCAATTATTTTTTTTATTGGATAGAAATTTAGGAATTGGATTAGACTTAAGCCTTAGCTTAGACTCATGGATTGAATTAGAGCCCAACTCACCTATTTTCCTTTAGGCCTTTTTACTAGCTAATTGGTATGCCTTATTATAGGCTAATTAAACCATAATTAGGCCCAAGACCAAGCCATCTCCGGCCACATATAGTCCCTTCCTCTCATTCTTCATACTTCATTCTTCTTCTTTAAGCTCCTCTCAAATTCTCTATTGGACTACCAACCCTAAATTCTCTCTTCCTCTCAAATTTCACACCATTCTCATTCCTTCATGGAGACCCATAACATGGAGTGCTCTAGCAGAGTCTTGAAGGTGCTAGTCCAGAGATGGATCGTGTCGGAGAGGTGTCTTCATGTCCGACACCGTAGTTTTGCATTAGGAATCTCTTTCCAGTTGGTAAGGACTCTTCTCCGTTGTGTCACGACCCACACCCTATTTAGGGGTACGAGAACATGGGTACGTCCATCCTACACCGTAGTGTCGGTGGTAGAACGCTATATAGGTCCTCTATAACATCTAACATCTAACAATAAGATATATAAACCTGTCATCTCCGCACGGAGGTATAATATAACATCTCAACTCTATATCTCAATCACAAGTCTAGGGAAGATAGAGCACAATATGAAATCAAATAAAAGGAAGAAATTGAATATAAATAGAGTTATCACGCCACACAAAGTAGACGTTTAACACAAATAAATACAAGTCCTGAAATATAACTAAGTCTCTACTAACAATCGAAACAATCCGATACAAACTGAAAACTAAAATTACTAGACTAGAGTAAGCACCCACTACTAAGCTAGATGCTCCTAGGGCTCCTGAGTGTCACCCACATGTGCCCCATAGAAGGTAGGGCAGTCACCATCATCATCTGTAATATTTTTAACAGGTCCAGTCAGGACAAGAACGAGTACAAAATCTCAAGCAACAGTTCTAGTTATACGATATTGAAAATGTAGCAGTAGATAGAGAGAATATACTAAGTCAATTAGAGCGTACATGCATCCTGGCAGAGTATATCAAAACTGTAATGAGATAAGACAAAAAAACAATGTATAACATGTACGAAATTTGGAACTGCTATCTATGTGAGTTTAGCACTAGTTTCAACATGTGATCGGCTTAGAACTTGATGCAATATTTGGCCTGGCTAATCATACGTGAGTGTATGATTAACACTATACAATGAGGATACTATAGTGATACAATGATGATACAATATAATACTATGGGGGTATTGATCACATATCTACGCTAACACCCCCATCCCTGACTAATATAGTGGATCCAGTCATGACACGTATTCTCTGAGGAGGTCGCGAGCCTAAGCAAGAATTGTATCTATACAATGAACAATAAACAATGAAGACTTGTCCAGTGTATACCATATATAAGAGGAATAACATCTTATGACGGAATCCAAACAATACCAATCCGTGTGCACCATGTGTCAAGAGAACAAGAATATCTACACTAAATAATCAAAATAAAGACGATATCATAAAACATAAATATTATCAGAGAATGTACTCGCCTGTGGTCCTGAGCTGATAAGGTGAACAGATGCTCAGAGTAATCACAGACCTAAAGATGAGATACTACAAGTCAAAACATGGTTTAATAATGAAAGGAAAGCTAATCGAGTCATGATATGCAAGTCTAAGTCAAAACTATGTCAAACTAAGTTACATCAAGCTAAACTAGGTCATACTAGGTCAACCAAGGTCAAACAAGGTCACAGGAAGTCAATCCAAGTCAAACTAGGTCAATCTGGGTCAAAGGTTAACTTATAGTTGACTTTTTGGTTAAAAAGTCAACTTTGGTCAACTCTGGTCAATACTGAGTTAACCCTGGGTCAACCCTAGGTCAAATAAGTAAAATGTTGACTAACAGTTGATTTTCAGTCAACTGGTCAACTATGGTTTGGTTTCGGTTAATTCTAAGTCAAGTATTGACTTGAAGTTGACTTTCGGACAAAAAGTCAACTCTTGGTCAACGGAGGTCAAGACTAGTCTAAACTACCCTCATCTAGTCATTACCTACCAAGACAGCCTATTTCTAAGCCCATATAGCAATCAGAATTCCAATACCTTACATTACCCTATACCCCATAATTTACCCTTACAAGGTATTCCCGATACCTTGCCCATTACAAAGAAAACCCTTCTAGATCTCAGGATACTAGCCTAGACTTCTTAGGTTAGCTAGATACTATCCTATCTAGGGTTTACCAACCAAAAAATCTAGGGTTCTTGGACATCTAATCCATCTTATCACACATGTTGATAACCCTCACATTAACATGATAATTCCTATTACCCTCATAGACTCTCTCACACACACACAATCACATAGGGTTAAGGGACTGAAATTGATTGGATAGCTGATGGATGCATGGATAGAAGAATATTTGGTGGATGGATAGTATAAATGAAGGGTGGGTGAATGAAGTGATACATGAATGGATGGAAGGATTTATGAATAATGGATGAATGAAAGGGAATGGATGAAATAGGTTAGTGAATAATTTAGTGAATGAATTAGTGAATGAATGGAAGAATGATGCATGAATGGAATAGGTGAATGAATGAATTTGATTTAGTGAATGAATGGAATAAAAAAATGAAAGGAAAGAATTTATGGGTGAATGAAAACATGGAAGGGTGAATGAATGTATTTTGAGTGAATGAATGAAATGGATGAATGAATGAGTGGATGAATGAAGACTGAAATAAAGTATGGATGGACTGAAATTGTGAAGAGGGAATGGATGAAATAGGAGGTTGATTAGTGAGGTTCATGGCTGCTACTAATACTGAAATATATGGGCTGTTATGGACAGGTTTGTGGCTGAAATATAGGACCAGTTAAGGACTTGTTTGGGGCTGCTAAGTGTGTCATGTAGGGCTGGTTAGGGGATTGTTTGTAGGCTGAATTTGTACTGAAAATAGGGGCTTATAATGGATGAAATGGGACAGAGTTTTGGACTAATTTGTAGGCTGATTTGGTGGTTAAGTGGCTTCCCATTGGGGGCTGAATTGAGGCTGCTAATTGTAGGCCTTTAAAAATGACAGTCACGCTGAGTTGATCAGGATAGAGTCAAAAGTCACGCTCAGTTGATCCAGACAATATTTACAAATCACGCTGGGGATACAGCTCATCATTTGTCAGAGAGTAATTATGACTGACAGCACAACAGTCGAAGAATGTCTCTTCGTATGCCACGTATGCACAGAATTCGAGAGATCACAGCCGTCTATTGCGTGATTTTCGAAATCATCTTCAGCAAGACTCAACCTTCGTCAAGTTGGCGTACCAAAAGAGCTTTTTGTCATTTAATGTGACTGACAAAAGCAATTACTACCAGAGATTTTGTGTCAGTCGAGGCACGCTGAATCAAGACAGCTGGCAGTTCTATCCCAAATCTACGTGTATTCTGAAGTTTTCTTCCTCAAGTCTGCGTGGATTCTGAAGTTTTCTTCATCAAATTCTGCGTAGATTCTGAAGCTTCTTGCCCCAAGTTTGCGTGGATTTTGAAGCTTTCTACCCCGAGTCTGCGTGGATTTCGTCTTCACCAAGTCTGTATGGATTCTGAAGCTTCTTGCCCCAAGTTTGCGTGGATTTTGAAGCTTTCTACCCCGAGTCTGCGTGGATTTCGTCTTCAACAAGTCTGCGTGGATTTCATCAAATTGGAGTACGTGGTAGCCATGCCACTGATCTCTCGCCTGCGTGTCCTGTAACTTGCACACGACTCATGCATGATTACCATGTATCCAACAGTTACAGGCCACGTCCAGTAACTTCTCACAACCTTGCGTATGTTAAATCCTGCGTGATTTTCAACTAAGCACAGGCTGTGAAGACAGTTATCTTTTCAGTTTTATTTTTGACTCTATAAATAGAGTTCTTTTTCTCATTCATTGTACGGATACATAGTTATCTACTGTCAAAATTTTGAGAGCTTTTCTTCTTCGCATTGTCCAAGGGATAAAGTGATCGTCTTCTAGATCAGATTCCCACAGTTGTAATTTTCCCAGATACACAATAAATAAAGGAATTTATTTATAGAAAACAAATTGGCGACTCTGCTGGAAAAAACCATATCCTCTTCTGAGATGGCAACAACTCAATGCGATACTTCGTCAATCGGCTCGACGAAGAAGGTGATGACGATCCAATTCGATCAAATCGCCTATGAAGAAATACAGCGGGCTAAGAGTGGTAAGCCCATTACAGCCTCCATCATCACTGCCAAGTCGAAGGGACACTCTATCTATGTCCCTAAGAATCAGTTGGCAGCCAATGGTGAAGTCTCTGCCACAGTGTCTACTCCTAACACTGGCAAGAACAATACTGCAAGCACGCACACTCTTGTGCGCTCGAAGATGACAGCAATCAAAGATCACGCTAACAGTACTGGCTCCTTAGCCAAATCTGTTCCAGTGTGTGTCTCCAAAGTTGAAAGTCACGCTGGCAGTACTGGCTCCTTAGCCAAATCTGTTCCAGTGTGCAATTTCAACCTCAAAAGTCACGCTGACAGTACTGCTCCTTAGCCAAATCTGTTCCAGTGTGCAATTTCAACCTCAAAAGTCATGCTGACAGTACTGGCTCCTTAGCCAAATCTGTTCCAGCGTGCAATTTCAACCTCAACAATCACGCTAACAATACTGGCTCCTTAGCCAAATCTATTCCAGCGTGTATTTCCAAAGTCAAAAGTCACGCCAACAGCACTGGTTCTTTAACCAAGCCTGTTTCAGCGTGTATTTCATCTAAGAAGAATAGCTCTTTAGCTATATCTTCCTCTTTGCCAAGTTGTACCAGTACTGGGGGTGGTCTTCCACACAAAGTCCCTTCGAAAAGAAATAACTCTTTAGTTGTTTCTTCTGCTCCTGTAGTTTTTACTTCAGGAACAGCTTTGACTGATAATTTTGTTAGTCAAAGAAAAGGAGATGGTCTTTTGACTACTCTTCCTTCTGGACATTCTATGTCTCAAAACTTGAATGAGTCTAAGAAGAAACATTCCTTAATGTTTTCTTCTATGACTTCTTCGAATTGGGCACATAATTTGTCTAGAAAAGGTCTGTTACCAACCCCTAATCAAGGGGGTGGTTCAAATCTTCCTTCTCTGCAAATATCCAGATCAATGGAAGGAAAACTCCATGTGTCCAAAACCAATGTGTCACTTCCAACTGATCTAAGAACAAAAATTAACACTTCTGGTGTTAAGAAACCATACCAGTTGGAAACAACGATAAGAGATCCAGATGCAGAGTATGCAAGAAACTATGTGGCTCATATTAATCATTCTCTATATAATCAAGAGCCATCAAGACCCAAGAACAGGAAATATATTCCACAATCTTCACAAACAGATTTACGAGAATATCTTCAACAGAAGAGAAGAAGTGATTCTGTGTCAAAGGACCATGCTGAATGTGACTTCTATCCAAGAGTCATAATTCAATGCAGATGTCAATCAATGGCTCATGATCATGTTGATCATGAATATGACTTCCAGCCAAGAATCACAATGCAATGCAGATGTCAAACAAAACGACAATCTGTCTTCAATCGGATTCAGTGTAAACCTATGCCTGATGAAGATGAGCCTTTGTTTGCTTCTGTCAATATGACCTCTCGGGATGCTGGGGGTAGAGTTGATAGTCCAGATGGAGTATACAGAAATACCAGAGAAAGAGTCCTGGCCTCTAGTCAAAGAAATTTGATCTCTGAAGATGATTCTGAATTCCTTGGAGAATCTAACTTTCCACCTCTTCCTACTGGGGGTAGTTCTCCTATAATTGACTTTGATGCACAAAGCAATGATTCAGAACAAACAACATCTACCAGTTCATCAATAATTCCTCGTACAGTCACGACTTATATGGTTGATGGGAATACTGATGAACCTTCTTCTTCCTTGACTCCTCAAGATCAAAGAATTGCTTCTTTGGAACAACAAATGAAGTCTATGGCTGATACTATAAAGTCGATGTATGAACTCATGGCAACACAGATGCAAAATCGACAGATTGTACCAGATGCCATACCAACTGACACTTATATGAGTCCAGTACAAGTTCCTCCAGTAGTACAATCCAATACTCCTGGACCAGCTCAACCAAACCCTAGTCTCTCTGGAGCTGGGGGTAGTGCTTACAATGTTGTTCCTCCTCCCAACTATTCTCTACAAGTTACAACTCCACAATCTTCTGGAGTTGTTAACGAAGAATTGAGGAATCTCAGAACTCAATTCGAGGCATTCAAACAGAAGGATGGTTTACAAAGGTTAGGCATCAAACAACCTTATCCGATAGAATGGAAGCAAGTATCGTATCCTCCTAAATACAAGCCTCCCACTATCTCATTCTATGATGGAACCACTTCTCCAAGTCAGTTTATTAATCACTTTGAAGTGATGACTGATCAGCTGCAACCAAGCGACGCCCTCCTTACTCGGGTGTTTGTTGGATGTCTCAAGGGAACGGCTTATGAATGGTATAGAAGTCTCCCAGATGGGAGCATTACCTCATTTTTCGGTTTCAAACAGATGTTTCTTGAACGGTTCTATGAAGGGCTCAATGACATGACTATGTCTGCTCTTATTAGAATCAAGCAAAAAAATAATGAAACTACAGAAGAGTACATGGTTTCGAAGAGAATCTCTGAAGATGCCTCTTGGAACTCCTGATGCTGTCACTATCGATACATGCAAATCAAACTTGTTGCCAATCATTAGCATGTGGACAGGATCCACTCAATTCCAAGACTGGCCTTCTTTTATAGTTAGTGCCAAGGCCGCAGAAATTAGTGCTGAAACCTTCAAAGGTTTAGGAGTGCAGATGACTCCTAAAGAAACAGGTCAAGGTACTAACAATAAAAACAATGCTCGCAAGGAAAAAGAAACTCTTGAAGTTAATCTTCAGAGCAAAGATGCATCAATCGTTCAAACCTCCTCTACAACTCAACAACCGAGAATACCTCGTCCCAAAGAAGAATATTCTTTCGATGACGACGATGTCCTTGGTATCTTTGAATGTCTGCTGAAAGGTAATAAGATACAATTACCTGAGATCAAGAAACCTGATGAAGCTGGTAAAACAGATCATCCCAAATACTGTCCATATCACAGAATGCTGGGTCATACAATTCGTACATGTTATGTACTGAAAGGAAAGATCCAAAAAATGATTAAATCTGGAGCTATCTTTCTTACTCCAAAAGAGAAGACCGTCACCTCCAACGTCATCTCTATGCAATTCGAAGATTTCCCTCCTCAACTCCTTGAAAGTGGGATCGTTCCTATTCCCAAGACAACTCTTGACATAGTGAATCTTCCTCCTCCACGGTCTGAAGGATTATTGCCAATCACTTTGGAAACTGGAGAAATCATGTGGATCCGTCCTGATCTAGTGGCAGATTTTGAATCGCCTTCTCCTCAAAAGACTACTTCTCGAAAGTCCAAGAAGGCTGGAAAGATTAAATCATGTTATATGACTTCTCTTGAATCTATTCCTGACACAGAGCCAAAAGAGAAAGAAGAAGCACTTGTTAGTGCTACTCGAACGGGGAAACCTTATCTAAAGGATTATTCCAAAAATCCTGAGGATCCTCTTGATATTTCTCCAGCTGATAAAGATGCTTCTAATGTTCCTCCTGAAGAAGAATCATCCACTGAACCTGTTCCTCCCAAGCCTACAGCTCTGGAGAAAGGCAAACAACAGGCTCGGTTTGATAAGCCAATCAAGAAGTCCTCTCCTCTTGGACTTCAGAAGCCTTATAATTTCGACATTTTAGCTCAGCTTGCTAATACTCCAGCTAGAATGTCCCTCTTTGAACTTCTACGTCTTTCCAAAAAGATTCGGAAGACATTAAGTGAAGCACTTCTACAAGCTGACTCTTGTCTTGCACAATTGAAGAAGCCAGATGCAAAACCTGCCACTTGCTTACATTGCAACAGTGTATTAGAGATTATCCCAAATATCACCTTTACACAAGACGACATACTACTGGAGGATAATCGACATGATCGGCCTCTTTACTACACCGGTTATATCGATACAATGAAGATAGATCGTATCCTCATTGATCCAGGGTCTGCTATAAGCATAATGCCAAAGAGTCTGTTGGATGAACTAAAAATCCCTCTTCACAAACTCTTCAAGACGGTTACTACTATCCTGGGATTCAATCAAAGCCGAAGCGAGCCTTTGGGAAAGATTCATCTGAAGCTTCAGATAGGCGATTTCAGATCCAAAGTCACTTTCTATGTGATCGAGATCGTGGGATCCTATAATCTTCTTCTGGGGAGGCCCTTTCTTCATGAAAATAATGTGGTGCCTTCTACTCTTCATCAGGGTTTTAAATACATTGATAGCAATGGAAGAGTACAAAAAGAAGTTGCTGATATAAATCCCTTCCATGGGGTTGAAGCTTATTTCAATGATTCCCGGATGTACAAAGAAGAGTATACAAGGATCATACAAGCCATGGAGAAAGAGGATTCACAAAGTGAGACCTTAATAATCCCTGTTAAAGGTCGAACTACTCAACAACAATCTCCCAAACTCTCTGGAGAAGGTTCTTTAATCATTCCAGTGAGTGGACGGATCTCTCCACTATTTCAGTCATCTACGCAAGATACTCTGCTAATTCCAGTTGGAGGACGGATTATTCTTCCATCTCAAGCTTCAAGGGAGCTCACCTCTTCTGAGCCATTTGTTATCGATCTTAATCGAAACAACGCTTCTTCTCGTTCTTCTTCTCCCCCATTAGTCATTGACTTGGCTAAAATCTCTAAGGCTCAGCCTTCTCCCAATGTAAATACTGCTGCTTTTACATTTAATGAAAAGTCTCCATCTTTGCAGTATGTTGATGTGTGTAATTATGTTCATAGTTATTTACATTTGTTAGATGACTTGAACGAAATAACCATAGGGGTTGTACAGACTGTTCATACAGATGTATCCCTAGAACCTGTACAATCTTCATACTTTCTAGTTCCCAGTAGAAAGCCAGGAGACATTCCAATATTCTTCTATAAAGGGCCCCAAAGTCCTTCTGATTTAGAAGATGAAGACAAAAATGATGACACTAGAAGATTACAACTACGTCGTTATAGTCAACAATCTAAAGACATCATAAAAAATATGGGCTATGACTTCAGGACTGGCCTCAATAGTGGAAAGGGAAGAAAAATGCCTGTTCGTATTCCTCCTCTGAAATATGGAAGGACGAAATGCGGACTGGGCTATATAGCTCCTACTCCTTTTATCAATATTATCCATGAAGATCCTGAGTCTGACGAAGATAAAAGATCTGATTCTTCTAGTACCACTTCTTGGGATTCCGATACAAGTATCGGTGACTTCTACTGCAACCTTCTGTCTTCCAACATGGTTTCCATTGACTATTCTGAAGAAAGTGATGAAGACGAAGAAGAGTTTAAAATCTTACCTGAATCGGAACAATGGGCCCAAAGATTAGATAATCAATGGGAGTTCCGTTTCGAGCAAAAAGAACCTCCGACTGAAGATAAACTTGTTCAAATAGATGTTGGTGAAGAGGGATCTCCCAAACCAATATTCATCAGTGAAAGTCTTTCTGAAACTGATAAGCAAGACATGATCAAACTCATTCGTGACTACATCGATGTCTTCGCTTGGAGTTATGAAGATATGCCAGGACTTGATCCACAAATTGCAACTCACAAGCTTAATATCTTGCCGAATGCTAAACCGGTCAAACAACAACAGCGACGATTTCGTCCAGACATTATGGATGTAATTGAAGTTGAAGTCAATAAACTCATAACCTCTGGGTTTATTAGAGAGGAACAACATCCCGATTGGGTGGCTAACATTGTTCCTGTTCTTAAAAAGACTGGCAAGATCAGAGTATGCATAGACTTCCGCGATCTCAATGCGGCATATCCTAAAGACGAATTCCCTCTACCAATCACTGATGTCATGGTTGATAATACCTGTGGATTTGAACGAATGTCATTCATGGACGGGTATTCTGGGTACAATCAGATCAAAATGTTTCCAGAGGACGAGAAGCACACTTCTTTCAGAACGCCGATTGGTACATACTGTTATACAGATATGCCATTCGGTCTCAAGAATGCAGGAGCAACTTATCAACGAGCTATGAGCACTATATTCCGTGAACATTTGCGGAAAACAGTCGAATGCTATGTTGATGATATTGCAGTCAAAAGTCGACAAAAGGAGGATCATATCCACGATTTGAAGACTATATTTAATCTAATGCGTAAGCATCAATTAAAGATGAACCCTACTAAGTCCTTCTTAGGCGTCTCTAGTGGTAAATTTCTCGGCTTCGTCATTACCTCTAAAGGTATATACGTGGATCCCGAGAAGATCAAAGCCATCCAAGAGATGCGTCCTCCACGCACCTTAAAAGAGCTACGAGGATTTCAAGGAAGAATCGCTTATATCAGGAGATTCATCTCTAATTTATCAGGACGCTGCAGACCATTCAACTAACTTATGAAGAAAGGTATTTCTTTTGTCTGGAATGATGAATGTCAGAAAGCATTCGATGATATAAAACAATATCTGATGAACCCTCCAGTATTGGTACCTCCCGTTTCAGGAATTCCATTTCTCCTATATACTCGAGCAATGAGTCATTCATTGGGTGCATTACTCGCTCAAAAGAATCAAAATGGTCATGAACAAGCCATCTACTATCTCAGTCGTACTATGACTGGAGCTGAACCTCGATATTCACCAGTCGAAAAAGAATGTCTAGCTTTGATGTTTGCTGTCCAAAAGATACGTCATTAGATCATTGGCCAGACTATTCATGTCATCTCCAGGATCAATCCTATATGGATCATGATGAAGAAACCCAGTGTTTTGAATTCTTGATTGGCTAACTAGGGAATCCTACTTGCTCAGTATGACATGTATTATATTCCTCAGAAGTCAGTCAAAGGACAAGCTTTAGCTGATTTTCTGGCTGCTCACTCAATTCCAGAAAATTCAAAACTCTATGATGACATCCCAGATGAAGTCCTAGATTCAAATCAAATTGCTGAAGAAGATCCTACTTGGCGTCTATTCTTTGATGGAGCATCAAGAATTGGTCCTAATGGCGATATTGTCGCTGGAGTTGGAATTGTTCTTGTATCGCCAGAAGGTCTTGCTATCCAAAGAGCTTATTCTCTCGATCAGCCATGTTCAAATAATGTAGCTGAATACAATGCATTGCTTTCCTGTTTGAGAGTGAAATCTCTCAAAAATTTCATTCTCAGAGAAGGAGAAGAGGAATGGGAGATGAGTATCTGTGAAACTCTTCTATCTATTTAAAGGGCAAAGTACAAGTCTATTCTTGGAAAAGATCCGCATAAATAGCGCTCGTAAACCGTGGAATGAGTGTCACGTGTACTTTGGAAGACAGCGCAGCATTACAAACAGTCAAAGGGTGCTAATTAATATTCTTCATTAATGCACGCAGATTAAACACAGAAGTTGTACTTCATTCTTCAAGACAGGCACTGATGGCCTTACAAAAGACAAAATAAAAAGAGTGCAACAAAAGCACAAAAGACACGCTCTATTTTCCAGAGCGACTGAGCTTAATGTCTAGTTCTACGCTCCTAACTCCCAGACGGTGCAACAGAGCCTTAAACACTTCACGCTGCTCTATGAGGCTGCACCCACCAGAAGAGGACGAGCCATCCAAGCCAAAATAGCTCAAGAAATTCTTGGCTAGTTGTAAGGGATCATCTTTGAGTTCGAAGACAAGGGGCTCTGGCTCTTCACCCCCAAAAGTGGGGTCACCATGGGAACAAAAGCCCAACTTGCGTGCTTCTTCCTCAGCTTTCTCTTTTGGTGTCATGTTGACGTAAGATGAAGATTAAATGAATCCTCTCCCTGTTTATATAACAGAGCTCGCCGGCGGTTCATATTCCACCATAAACTGGATATAATCAGTCTCGGAAAATGAAGAGTCATCATGACATTTAATAAGTTCATTTGGATATTCTCAAAGAACTTCGAAGTCTTTCCGACTTCCGAAAAATTTAAAAGTCATCACAGCGTGACTGATTTCATTTTATCATCTTATTTTCAAAGTATTTCGAAAATTTTGAAGTCTTTTCAATTTTTCGAAAAACTTTGAAGGGGGTCTTGTAGGCCTTTAAAAATGACAGTCACGCTGAGTTGATCAGGACAGAGTCAAAAGTCACGCTCAGTTGATCCAGACAATATTTACAAATCACGCTGGGGATACAGCTCATCATTTGTCAGAGAGTAATTATGACTGACAGCACAACAGTCGAAGAATGTCTCTTCGTATGCCACGTATGCACAAAATTTGAGAGATCACAGCCGTCTATTGCGTGATTTTCGAAATCTTCTTCAGCAAGACTCAACCTTCGTCAAGTTGGCGTACCAAAAGAGCTTTTTGTCATTTAATGTGACTGACAAAAGCAATCACTACCAGAGATTTTGTGTCAGTCGAGGCACGCTGAATCAAGACAGCTGGCAGTTCTATCCCAAATCTGCGTGTATTCTGAAGTTTTCTTCCTCAAGTCTGCGTGGATTCTGAAGTTTTCTTCATCAAAGTCTGCGTAGATTCTGAAGCTTCTTGCCCCAAGTTTGCGTGGATTTTGAAGCTTTCTACCCCGAGTCTGCGTGGATTTCGTCTTCACCAAGTCTGTATGGATTCTGAAGCTTCTTGCCCCAAGTTTGCGTAGATTTTGAAGCTTTCTACCACGAGTCTGCGTGGATTTCGTCTTCAACAAGTCTGCATGGATTTCATCAAATTGGAGTACGTGGCAGCCATGCCACTGATCTCTCGCCTGCGTGTCCTGTAACTTGCACACGACTCATGCATGATTGCCATGTGTCCAACAGTTACAGGCCACGTCCAGTAACTTCTCACAACCTTGCGTATGTTAAATCCTGCATGATTTTCAACTAAGTACAGGCTGTGAAGACAGTTATCTTTTCAGTTTTATTTTTGACTCTATAAATAGAGTTCTTTTTCTCATTCATTGTACGGATACATAGTTATCTACTGTCAAAATTTTGAGAGCTTTTCTTCTTCACATAGTCCAAGGGATAAAGTGATCATCTTCTAGATCAGATTCCCACAGTTGTAATTTTCCCAGATACACAATAAATAAAGGAATTTATTTATGGAAAACACTAATATGCTGAAATGTAGGGTGAATATGGCTGAATATATGTGCAAACATGGGGCTATCCATGGGCTGTTTATAGGCCTGAAATGGCTGTCAAGTGGGGGGCCTC
Organism: Iris pallida; assembly: GCA_029216955.1. Lineage (NCBI taxonomy): Eukaryota > Viridiplantae > Streptophyta > Magnoliopsida > Asparagales > Iridaceae > Iris > Iris pallida. Next base: position 10,205,981 of record JANAVB010033620.1, on the reverse strand, counting down.
CCTCCCCTAAACTGCTACATAAGTAGCAGTCCTTGCTGCTACTACCTGCTGTTACCCAGCAGGTTTTAGGCTGATTTTGCTCTCCCCTCTAACTCCTCACTCCCCACTCTCTATCACTCCTTCATTCTCAATCCCCTCTCTCAATCCCATTCTCTCTATATCTCTATAACCCTCTCAATACAACACACACACACACATTTCTAAACCAACTCCATACTCTCAACTCTCTACATATCAAAACTCTACTCCCTACATACACACATATACATATATATACATGGATACACACACACCCATACATATATATTCCTAAACGACCCAAAACCTTATTCGAATACCCAAATCTTGCAATTCTAACCTCTAGGGCCTAGACACGTGCCCCACACAAGAAATCTAACTCGCGCACGCGAGCGGAAACGAGAAATGAGGCCCGAATGGCCAAATGGCTATTCTGGCGACTCCAGGGTGTCCGATTCGCGATACCGCGTGATACAGACACCAAACTTATCCGGATTCGACCCAAAATCTACCCACGAGTTCCAAATAATGATTAGAACCTATTCTAAGTACTAACTTGTCAATTCTAGTGTCGGTGCAAAAAGTCACCTGTGTGTTGGAACCCGAAAACCCTGAAAAGTCTATTTTAATGATTTCTCGTAAAACGACCCCACGTATCCAAATATGGACACGTACCTAGCCTCACCCAAACTAACCTAATTAGGTCTAATTTGGCTAGGGGTAACACCCAAACATGTCAATTTAGGGTTTTCCCCAAAATTGGCACTAAACCTAGCCCGAAAGTCCCGAATTGAGTGCAATGGGTTCCAAACCTCTTCTAATGCATTGTCCTACGTCTCGGGTATCCTCTAATATGCAAATAACATTAATTAGGAGCAATTACAAGAGTTAGAGTTAGGGTTTACCTCTTGGGAGTTGGAATCCCAAGGAAAAGCCCCAAAATTAGTTCTTTTTGGGTCAAAAGCCAAATCTAAGCTTCCAACCCCTCCATACTAGGTTCTACCTAGATAAAAATCACTAATAAGAGATAAACAAGGGTTACCACCAAGATTAGAGAGAGATCTAGAGTATGGAAGAGAATTAGAAGATATTTGACTTACTTTGGAGCTTAAAATCCAAAGGAAAAAGAAAGGGGTCTTTGTAGAATGAGAGAAAGGAGAAGAGAAAGAGTTTTTCTTGAAATGGGAAGAAGAGAGGGAGTGTTTCTGCTGGCCGGCCACATTTTAGAGGGTTGGGGGCATTTGGTAATTTACCAAAATGCCCTCCAAGTCAAAGAAATGAGTGGTTTTGAGTTGGGGTCTAAATGGTAACTTGAAAACTCTACATTTCAAGTTCTAAATCTAATTCTAATCCCTAATCCCACTAAAATCAACTGGGATTAGTCAAATATAAATATCTGGATTTGGTCATGACAAGTTGGTCGGTTCCAGTTGGGTCCCGATCATAGTCTAAGCTACCCCGGGTCCCCGATACAAGTCGGAATGAGCTGAAAATCTAACCCGACTCAAATAACCCCAAAATAATATCATAAATAATAAAAATAAATTTCAAAAATATTTAAAAAACAAAATGACAAAAATACCCCTGTTCCTGAAAACTGGGGGTGACAAATCTATCCACCTTAAAAAATTTTGTCTTCGAAATTAAAATAAAGCAATCACAGAAAAACACACGGAGAAAACAATCCCTCTCGAATACTTCCAAATTTTTTTTAGCAAAATAAAAATCTCTTAAGACACAACAACACTTGCAAATAAAAACTTTTACGTGTCCGACACGGACACGAAACCATCACAAAATCTCACATATTAAAAGCCAAATCAACAATCACCAATGCTAAATATCAAAATAAATCAAAGAGGTCCAATGACAAAATACCCTTGGGCCAGAAATGATACTGAAAACATCCTAATCACATGGTTAGGCTCTAGGTCAAACAGTCTCTAAGGTTTCACTAGCAAAATATTAAAATCACAAATCATGGCTTAAAATTTTTAAATAATTAAAATCTCCAAAATCAAAGCATGAATTTAAATGAAAATAATTAAATGACTAAAACTATAAAATTTAAAATCACTCTCAATTAGAAACCTGGTGCTATAAGTCTATCCACCTTAAAAATTTCATCCTAAAAAATTAAAACAAAGTAAACACAGAAAAATTATGCAGTTCGACAATCATATGCGTCTGTCCAGAATCATGATACTCATAATCTCCGTCATGCTAGTGAGCAAGGCTACGATAATCACAGAGTCCTTGACTAAGGTACATACCTCTAGAATTATGGTATTTAGAATTTTTGTATTGCCGCATGCTTGACAGCGAAAACCTTAAATTCCCACACCCTAGAAATACATCCATAATCCGACTAAATGTCCTCACTATGCCTGCTAGCATGACCCTAGAGGATTCTAAATCTCATAATCAAGGCGAGCTATCCCATATGACTTATCTCAGGAGAAAATCATATCACAAGAACAAAATTTTCATCAACCAATCAAGGTACAGATGGAATCGAATTTCAAACAGTTATAAGGAGGCAAATGCGGAAATGAGATAGAAAGATTGGAACCTGCACTCTGCCCGGCTGCTGCCAGACTGCGAGTAATCGCCATCCTGAGGATAAATTGAACCCAAGAGATCAATATGGCACAAGATAAGATATTATCAAAGGAGGACAATTGAATTCAAATGCAAGAAGAGTTGTCATGGCAATCAAAAGATCAGAATTTTCCTAAAATATGATTGAGTAACTCCTATCATATTCTAGATTCTATGTCTTAGTCGCAGGCTCGTAATTAGTACTCTAAGTCGATCACCAATACGAGATCGCACTAATTGCGACACTGACCTGCATGGGCCGCCACAAAAATGTGTCACGACCCGCACCCTATTTAGGGGCACGAGAACGTGGGTACGTCCAGCCTACGCCGCAGTGTCGATGGTAGAACGCTGTATAGGTCCTCTATAACATCCAACATCTAACAATAAGATATATAAACCTGTCATCTCCGCACAGAGGTATAATATAACATCTCAACTCTATATGTCAACCACAAGTCTAGGGAAGATAGAGCACGATATGAAATCATATAAAAGGAAGAAACTGAATATAAATAGAGTTATCTTGCCATACAATGCAGATGTTTAACATAAATAAATACAAGTCCTGAAATATAACCAAGTCTCTACTAACAATTGGAAAAATCGGATACAAACTGAAAACAAAAAATACTAGACTAGAGTAAGCACCCTCTACTGAGATAGATGCTCCTCGGGCTCCTGAGTGTCACCCTCATGTGCCCCATAGAAGGTAGGGCAGTCACCATCATCATCTGTAATATTTTCAACAGGTCCAGTCAGGACAGGAACGAGTACAAAATCTCAAACAACTGTTCTAGTTCTACGATATTAAAAATATAGCAGTAGATAGAAAGAATATACTAAGTAAAGTAGAGCGTACATGCATCCTGGCAGAGTATATCAAAACTGTAATGAGATAAGGCAAGAAAACAATGTATAACATGTACGAAATCTGGAACTGCTATTTATGTGAGTTTAGCACAAGTTTTAACATGTTATCGACTTAGAACTTGATACAATGTTTGGCCTGGCTAATCATACGTGAGTGTATGATTAACATTATACAATGAGGATACTACAGTGATACAATGATGATTGTAGGGTATGAAAAATTCTGACACGCTGACTTAAGATCAAGTCAGCCAAAGGCCATACGCTCAGCCAAAAGCCATACGCTCAGTGCAAAAGTCATACGCTCAGTGAATATTTTATTATTTCTCGACTGACAGCACAACATACGTTCAGTGGGGGATGAATCTGACATTTCGTCTTTCGTGCAAAGAACAGCTGTCTTAGGAGAATTAACCGTCGTATGGATTTTCGAGAGTTGATTTTGTCTTTTACGAGGACAGCTCATTAGCCATCATAAATACAAGCCATCATTACTGTCATTTCTGATAGTCTGTCAGCCGTCATATCCGTAACACGACGCTCGAGAGATATTTGTCAATTATTGGGAAGATATGGCGTATTTAAGAAGATTGAGGACAGCCACGTGTCTATTTCTCCAGTTATACGACTCCTCATCAAGGCAGCGTATGGACTTCATACGACTCCTCATCAAGGCAGCGTATTTACTCCATACGACTCCTCATCAAGTGAGCGTATATACTCCATACGACTTCTTGTCACCTAAGTGAGCGTATAGACTCCATATGACTCCTTGTTATCCAAGTCAGTGTATGCAAGACATACGTATCCAAAAGAGAGCGTATAGATTCCATACGACTCCTCTTCAAACAAGACAGTGTATGCTAGTCATGCTTCTCCAAAAGACAGTGTATTAAAGCAAATGCATTCAGAATGACTTCATCGGTTACCCACTCATTCAGAAGTTATGCAAAATGGCATTCATGCCACCAATCTCTCCTGGATATACTCCACCACTCTCAACCGCACTCCAACGTGTCTCCACCAAAATTTGCCACGCGTCCCTGCAGTTATGCACACGTCAAGTAACTGACTGAGCGTATGCCCAGAGCAGTTATCCAGAACTCTATAAAAGAGAGTTTCTTCACCTTCAATAGACACCACATTCAATTCAGAGATAACAGAGAGATTGCCCAGTTGCTGTCCAAGTTCTTCGAGATCCGAGCCTTCTTCATCGCATCGTCCAAGGGATAAAGTGATCGTCTTCTAGATCAGATTCCTACAGTTATAATTTTCTCAGAAACACAATAAATAAATAGAATTTATTTATAGAAAACAAATTGGTGACTCTGCTAGGGAAAGCTGTCTCCTGTAACGAGACAGCAACAACTCAATGCGATACTTCGTCGATCGGTTCGACGAAGAAGACGATGGTCGTACAATTCGACCAATCTGCTTAAGAAGAAATGCCCAAGGCGAAGGAGGGCCGAACTGCTTCCTCCGCTTCTCTCTCTGCCAAGAAGAAGGGACATTCTGTCTATGTCCCTAAGTCTTCTCCGGCGGCCCGAGACGCTTCTGTCACTTTCCACGCTGACAAGAACACGTCTCCAACCTCAGCGAAGCACGCCTCGGCTTCTCTGAATACAACAACAGTGGCTTCTCCTAGTCACGCTGACAAAATGGGTTCTTTAACCAAGTCAGCGTGTCCAAGGAAACCCATCTCTGGATATGCCAAAGTCTCTTCTTCTTCTACTCCTACGACAGCAGTCGGCTCTTTAGCCATTAATGACTCTGTGCGTATGGCAATCATTGACCAACCATATGCTAGTCAAAAGATAGCGTATTCTCTGAAGTCAGCGTATGCCAACCAATATAGTCCTTTGACTGTCTCTCAAGGACAGGCTGGGGGTTCTCTTCCACAGAATATACAAATGATTCCCCCGCAACTTGCACATCTTGTGCCAACCAAGGAGAACGACTCTTTAGTCAACTCCTCTGCTCCTAAGGTTTTTACCTCTGGGGTTAATTCGACTAGTACTCTTACTAGATCGAACAAAGGAAAACACCTTTTGGCTACTTCCTCTAAAGATGGATTATTACCGACTCCCAGTCGGAATAATGTTCATCTTCCTTCTCTCCAAATTTTCCGATCCGAGAAAGGCAAATTGCAAGTATCCAGGACTGATACCAAAGTTGTACCTCCTATGGACCTTCGTAGCAAGCTTAACCGGAATCGTCTCGATTCAACTTCCGGCATAAAGAAGCCTTGTCAAAATGGGACAAGTATAATGGACCCTGATGCACAATATGCTAAGAACTATATCGCTCAGATTAATCGGTCTTTATACATTCAAGAACCAAAAAGACAGAAGAATAAAAGACAAGTTTCTATACAGAGACTATCTTCAAACACTTCCCAGTCTGTTTTCACAGATCTCCATGAGCATCTGTAAAACAAGCTGAGAATCAATACTCCATCTGTCTCTGACATTGCTCATATTCGTCATGAAGAACATTGTTGTAACTTCCAACCTCGGGTCGTCATCCAGTGTTGTTGTTCACCAAAAAGACGATCTATCTTCGAACGGATTCAACATGAACCAATACCAGACGAAGACGAACCTCTTTATGCTTTCGTCAACATGACCTCCAGGAATACTGGGGGTAGAATACGATCTGATTCTATGTTAAATTCTGAAGACGGTATTTACCTCGGCACCAGATCCAGAACCGGAGCTTCAACCAGGGTCTCTTCTTCTCATCCAGATGATAATCCTGAGATCACGGAGGACTTTCTAGGAGAGTCCAACTTCCCAGTATTAACTCCCATGAATAGCCCCGGGAAAGATGCTGACTCTCATAGCGACGATTCGGAACAGACTGTTTCATCGTCGATACCTCGAATGATTACCACCTATATGGTAGATGGCAATCACGAACCTTCGACTAGCACTGAGGCTCATGAACAAAGGATTTCTTCCTTAGAAAAACAATTATGAGCCATGGCGGATACATTGACTGCTATGCATACTCTTATACAAGCTCAGCAACAAACTCAGCAAGTTCAACAAATAGCACCACCAGTAGTATTAAATACTCCTGTTGCCCCAAACCTGGAACCTTCTACTATTCCGGGGATAGAGTCTAATGTTCATGTACAGCCCATTCCAAGTCAGTCCGGAGCTGGGGGTGGTACATATTCTGCAGTCCCTTCCCCCAATTATGCCCAACAAGCAACGACACCGCAATCTTCCGGAGTGATCACTGAAGAGTTGAAGAATCTTCGTTCTCAATTCGAAGCGTTCAAGCAAAAGGACGGCTTACAAAGATTAGGTATCAAGCAACCTTACCCCATACAATGGAAGGATGTATCATACCCCCCAAAAATACAAGCCTTCGACCATCTCTTTCTTTGATGGGACCACCTCCCCAAGTCAGTTCATCAATCACTTTGAGGTAATGACTGATCAACTGCAACCGAGCGATGCCCTCCTTACTCGGGTATTTGTTGGTTGTCTTAAAGGAACCGCTTATGAATGGTACTGAAGTCTCCCTGATGGGTGCATTACTTCGTTTGCCGGGTTCAAACAGATATTTCTAGAACGATTCTATGAAGGCATTAACGATATGACCATATCAGCCCTTATACGAATCAAACAGAAAAATAATGAAAGCACTGAGAGCTTTATTGAAAGATTCAGAAGAGAAGCTCTAAAAATGCCTCTCGGAACTCCCGATGCCGTCACTATCGACACTTGCAAGTCGAACCTCTTACCAATCATCAGCATGTGGACAGGATCCACTCAGTTCCAAGATTGGCCTTCCTTCATCGTCAGTGCCAAAGCTGCCAAAGTCAGTGCTGAGACTTTCAAAGGTCTGGGGGTACACATGACTCCCAATGAATCAAGTCAAAATACTAACAATAGTACACGACCTAACAATCGCAAAGGAAAAGAGACTCTCGAAGTCAATCTCCCGAGCAAAAATCGAGAGGTAATGTCTGCCCAAGCTACCCCAGCTCCAACAAATCAACAACAGAGACCTCCTCGACCGAAAGAAGAATACTCTTTCGATGACGACGATGTTCAAGGTATCTTTGAATGTTTACTTAAAGGTAACAAGACACAACTGCCAGAGATTAAAAAGCCTGATGAAGCCAACAAGACGGATCATCCAAAATACTGTCCATATCACAGAATGCTGGGTCATACAATCCGGTCTTGCTTCGTGTTAAAAGAAAAGATACAAGAAATGATCAAATCAGGAGCTGTGACACTAACACTTAAAGACAAGACAGTCACATCAAATATGATTTCGATGCAGTTCGGTGACTTCCCTCCGTTATTGGTAGAAAATGGAATTGTCCCTATACCCAAAGCAACCCTTGAAGTTGTGAATATTCCACCAGCCCAGAATGAAGGACTTGTTCCCGTCACCACTAAAAAGGGAGAGATTATGTGGATCCACTCCGATTTAGTGACAGAGTTCGAGACGTCTTCCTCTTCTCCTCAGAAGGCTCCTCTGTCTAAAAGGAAACCTGGGAAGACTAATTTATGCCATATGACTTCTAGCATCACACCCAATATTTCTCTAACCTCTACTTTCTTCCTAGCAAGAAAGTCATCCCCTACAGCGGTAGAAACTGCACCTCGATCCGAAGACAGATACAAACCTGCGTTTCATCTATATAGTTCACAATCTCGTGAATTAATGGCGAAGATGGGTTATGATCTAGCCACTGCTCCTGGTTTAAGCTTCGACAAAGGACTCCGAGCACCTCTAGCCCTCACTTTGAGACATAATCAATCCCGTATTGGCCTCGGTTTCTGGACTGAAGCTCTCATCAAGCACCAAAAAACCAAGAACAAGATGAAGGATTGCAATATGGTTTCGATAGACTATGAACCTGAGCCTGAAGTCGAAGCTCTCTCCGGAACCCGGTCTGGAAAAATATATTTAAAAGATTACGCTGAAGCTCCTGAGGAAACTCCTGATGTCCCTCTGGTTGCAGCTCTAGCACCCATCTCTAACGAAGGACCTTCAAATGCTCCTGCTGAGACGATTCCTTCTAAACCAACAACAGCCGACAAAGGGAAGCAACCTGCCCGCTTCGACAAACCAATCAAGAAGTCTCTTTCTCCTGGATTGCAGAAGCCATATAATTTTGACATTCTGGCTCAACTTGCTAACACTCCAGCCAGGTTGTCCATCTTCGAACTTTTACGTTTATCCAAGAAAACTCGAGAAACGTTAAGTGAAGCTGTACTACAAGCAGACTTTTGCCTGACTCATCTGAAGAAGTCAAAAGCAGAGCCGGTGACTTGCCTACATTGCAACAGTGTCTTGGAAATCATTCCGAACATCACTTTTACCCAAGACGATATGCTTCTAGAGGACAATCGTCATGATCGGCCTCTTTACTTCATTGGGTACATTGATATGATGAAGGTTAACCGTATTCTAATTGATCCAGGATCAGCTCTAAGTATTATACCTAAGAGTCTCTTGGATGCCTTACGGATTCCATTTCATCGTCTAGTCAAGACAGTCACTACCATTTTAGGGTTCAATCAAGGCAAAAGTGAACCTTTGGGGAAAATTCTCCTAAAAATACAAATAGGTAATTTCTGGACGAGTGTCACATTCTACGTGATCGAGTTAGTTGGATCTTACAATTTGCTCTTGGGAAGACCTTTTCTCCATGAACACAATATCGTCCCCTCCACTCTTCACCAGTGCTTCAAATACATTGATGAAAAGGGAGAAGTTCAAAAGGAAGTCGCGGACATTAATCCTTTCAGAGGAGTCGAAGCCTACTACAGTGACTCTCGCATGTACAAAGATGAGTATTCAAAAGTCTTACAAGCTATGGATGATGATGAGACATCGAAAGTTGACACCTTTGTTATTCCTGTAAAAGGGCGTATCACTCATCCGCGGTCTACCAAATCATCTGAAGAAAGTCCACTGATAATTTTTGTCAGTGGATGTACCACTTCATTGCCTTTCCAAGCTCCACAAAGTTTGCTGATAATCCTTGTCAGTGGACGCACCACTCTCTCACCATCTTCTCAGGCTAGACCAGATACTCTAGTCATTCCAGTCAGTGGACGCACTACTTATCCACGATCCTCTTCAAGGAAGCTCACCTCCTCTGAGCCTTTTGTTATCGACCTTAATCGAAACAAAACTTCTACTCGCCCTTCTTCTCCCCCTTTAGTCATTAATTTGACTAAATCTACTAAGGCTCAGCCTCTTTCTGTAAATACAGCATCTGATATCAATAAAGCATCTCCTTTACAGTATATTGATGTTTGTAATCATGTGCAAAGTTATTTACATTTGCTAGATAGCTTAGAACCACTAACTATAGGAGTTGTTCAAACTCTTCATACAGATGTATCTTTAGAGTCTGTACAAAATTTATACTTCCTTGTTTCTATTAGAAAGACAGGAGAAGCTCCAATATTCTTCTGCAAGGGGCCCCAAAATCCTCCTAATCTGGAAGACGACGAAAAAAAACGATGATATCGGAAGGTTACAACTACGTCGCTACAGTCAGCAGTCTAAAAACATCATCAAGAACATGGGCTATAACTTCAAACCGGCCTCAGTAGAGAAAAAGGAAGAAGAATGCCTGTTCGAATTCCTCCCTTAAAATATAGAAGGACAAAATACGGATTAGGTTATATTACTCCTACCCCCTTCATCAACACAGTCCATGAGGATCCAGAATCTGACGGAGACGAATGATCTGATTCTTCCGATTCCTTCATCGTTCTACTCTATCCGCCATTATGGTCTCCGCCGAAGGTCCGTAAGAAAATGATGAAGATGAAGATGATTTTGAAATATCACCCGAATCGGAACAATGGGCTCAAAGATTAGACAATCAATGGGAATTCAGGTTCGAGCAAAGAGAACCTCCTACTGAAGATAAATTGATCCAAATTGATGTTGGTGAGGAGGGATCTCCCAAGCCAATATTCATCAGCGAAAGTCTTTCGGAAAGAGAGAAACAAGACATGATCAAGCTTATTCATGATTACATCGATGTCTTCGCCTGGAGCTATGAGGATATGCCAGGGTTAGCTCCGAAGATCGCAATATACAAACTTAATATCATGCCGAATGCTAAACCGGTCAAACAATAACAACGACAATTTCGTCCAGACATTATGGATGTAATTGAAGCTGAAGTCAACAAGCTTATGGCTTCCAAATTTATCCGAGAGGAACAACATCCTGAGTGGGTGGCTAACATTGTTCCTGTTCTCAAAAAGACTAGCAAGATCCGAGTCTGTATAGACTTTCGCGATCTTAATGCGGCTTGTCCTAAGGATGAGTTCCCTCTTCCAATCACCGACGTCATGATCGATAACACGTGTGGTTTCGAACGAATATCATTTATGGATGGGTATTCGGGGTACAACCAAATTAAAATATTTCCAGACGACGAGAGACATATTTCCTTCAGAACGCCGATCGGTACATACTGTTACACAGTGATGTCGTTTGGTCTCAAAAATGCAGAAGAAACGTATCAGCGAGCAATGAGCACTATATTCCGTGAACATCTCCAAAAAATAGTCGAATGCTACGTTGATGATATTGCAGTCAAGAGTCGACAAAAAGAGGATCACATCCAAGATTTGAAGACTATCTTTGATTTAATGCGTCAACATCAACTTAAGATGAACCCTACTAAGTCCTTCCTGGGGGTCTCTAGTGGTAAATTTCTCGGCTTCGTCATTACCGCTAAAGGTATACACGTGGATCCCGAGAAGATCAAAGCCATCCAAGAGATGCGTCCTCCACGCACCTTAAAAGAGCTACGAGGATTTCAAGGACGAATTACTTATATCAGGAGATTCATCTCTAACTTATCAGGACGCTGCAGACCGTTAAACAAACTTCTGAAGAAAGGTGTGTCCTTCGTCTGGAACGAAGAATGTCAAAAAGCATTTGACGACATCAAATAGTACCTCATGAACCCTCCGGTTTTGGTACCTCCCATCTCGGGAATACCATTCCTTCTATATTTTCGAGCCATGAATCATTCTCTCGGTGCATTGCTCGCTCAAAAAAACAAAAATGGCCATGAACAGGCTATTTATTACCTCAGTCGCACAATGACAGGTACTGAACCGCGTTATTCTCCAATTGAGAAAGAATGCCTAGCATTAATGTTTGCCGTTCAGAAGACGCGATATTACATCATCGGTCAAACGATTCATGTCATTTCCAGAGTGAATCCCATCAGAATTATGATGAAGAAACCCGGTATTCTCAACTCTAGACTGGCTAATTGGGAAATCTTGTTAGCTCAATATGACATGCATTATATTCCTTAAAAGTCAGTTAAAGGACAGGCTCTTGCTAATTTTCTGGCAGCTTATGCAGTTCCAGAGGATTCTAAATTATATGATGAGATTCCAGATGAAGTTATGGATTCAAATCAGGTTTCTGAAGAAACTCCTATCTGGCGTCTATTCTTTGATGGAGTATCTAGAATGGGTCCTAATGGCGATATTGTCGCCAGAGTCGGGATTGTTCTTGTATTCCCAGAAGGGCTGACTATTCAGAGGGCTTATTCTCTGGATCAATCGTGTTCAAACAATGTAGCCGAATACAATGCGTTACTCATCGGTCTTCAACTTGCTAAATATCTGGATATTCAGTATTTAGAAGTTTACGGAGACTCCAAACTTATCATCAATCAAATCAGAGGTACATTTGAAGTCCGTCATCAGGATTTGATACCTTATTACCGAGCAGCACTCTCTATGGGCTCTTCTTTTGAAGGTTTCTTTATTGAACACGTTCGGCGAGCCTGTAATACAGAAGCCGATGCTTTGGCTAATCTTGTCGCTGTGCTAGCCATACCGGTCAGACGTCAACAAGTGATAGTGGTTTATAACCGGGAGCTATTCTACGTCGAGAATAATTTGGCTTTGGGTTTTCTCCACGACCTAAACAAAAATTCTCTCAACCCTGATGAATTTAATTCCTCCAACATTAACACTGGATTAGGGTTTGACAGAGCATCCTCGTCTTCTTCCGATTCTACTATGGAATATGTCTTTTCCAACAAAACAGCAGCCATGAACGAAGACTGGAGACGTCTATTTCTAGACTTTGTATTGTATGACATACTTCCCGATAATCCGAGCGAAGCAGCGTCTATCCGACGTTGATCTCTCAGATTCTATTATAATCATACGACAAAGACACTATATCGTCGGGCCTATGATGGACTTCTCCTCCGATGCATCGCTGGTGAGGAAGCACAACAGATTATCCGTGAAGCACATGATGGTGTCTGCGGAGCCCATCAACCAGGTCCTAAACTTCAAGATCGCATCCGACGTATGGGTTATTATTGGCCCACGATGGTGGCTGACGCCATTCAATATGCCCAGAAATGTAAAGCCTGTCAAATCCATGCAGACTTCATCCATCAACCGTCAGAGTTCTTACACCCGACAGCAGCGTCATAGCCTTTTGAGGCCTGAGGCATGGACATCATTGGTCCCATCAACCCACCGTCATCAAAAGGACACCGGTTTATTCTAGCAATAACCGACTACTTTTCTAAATGGGCTGAAGCAATTCCGCTATCCGAAGTCAAAACTTCCAACGTCATCAATTTTGTCAAGCATCATGTCATCTATCGATTTGGTGTTCCTCGGCGTATTATCCATAATAATGGACCATAGTTCGTCAGTCAAAAATTTACTCGATTCTGTGACGACCATCGAATCAATAACCTAGCTGCATATAATCCAGCAGCTAATGGATTGGCAGAAGCTTTCAATAAAACCATCATCAAACTCCTGAAAAAGTTTATTTTTTCTAACAAATGCAACTGGAGCGAGAAGCTTGGTAAATATTTATGGGCCTACCGCACCACAGTTCGTAATGCGACCGGGTGCACGCCTTTCTCTTTAGTATACGGGTGTGAAGCTATCCTTTCCCTCGAGATCCAGATTCCTTCACTGAGAATCGCAATCTCCAATGAACTTACAACAGAGAACAATGATCATCTTCGACTTCATGAACTAGAAGCTCTAGACGAAAAGCGATTGTACGCTTAACAAAATATCGAGCTGTATCAGGCCCGAATTTCAAAAGCTTTTAACCAGAAGGTGAAAGTCAGAGCATATCGGAAAGGAGAACTTGTTCTTACCGTCAAACGTCCGATGACTATGACATATATGAGCAAAGGCAAGTTCGACACAAAATGGGAAGGCCCATTCGTCGTAAACAAAGTCTTCTCAAACAGAGCATATCAGCTTACCTCTATGGATGGTAAAGTTACGATGATGACTATCAACGACAAATTCTTAAAGAAGTATTATGTATAAATCTCGTAAATATATGATATTTTCATCTGCTGTGATTATTCCCCATCAAATATAAAATTAGAGTTTATTCTTCCCCACAAATGTTGTCTCGATATCGTTATCCCCAGCAGAAATTGATATTCTACCACATATCATCTTCCCAGAGAATTTGATATTCTGTCTTATTAGATCCCCAGTGGATTTAATAAAGATCTCATATAGAAAATCACGTCCATATTACCTCTGAATTTTCTATCCCAGTATCATATTTTCTATTCTATGAAAATGATATCTAGTCTTTTGATTTTCGAGTCCAAAGATCATAGAAAATTGAGTTCAAAGATATCTTTATATCTGAATTCTGTTTTCTCTAATCAGTATTAAACTAAAATTTTTGGTTTAATATCATCTGATGAAATTACAAAATTCATTTGTATATTTTATTCTATTGAAATATGTCATGTATTATTTACCTCTGAACATATTTTCTACAAAAACATCATACACAAAATCGAAATCAGATCAAAGTGCTCATTTCCTCATTCAAAATCAAAATACTGATTACAAATGAGTATTAATCTATTGAATAGAAGGAGTAATTATCTCCTGAATATAAGCAAGTACACTATTCAGCTTCTCTTCATGAGCTTTACGAATTCGCTCTGTTGCTTCAATTGCAAACTATCTGTTGGTCAAAATTAATGATAACAGAACTACGACGATTAGTTTCTTCTATCTGATTAGTCTGCATCTGTTCCTGCTCTTGCTGTAGAACTTTATAGCGGGTAACTTCAGCTATATGAGCAGCGATAATATCAGATTGCCCTTTTTTTGCGGATGCAATGCGCTCTTGGAGACGAGCTAATTCTTCCTTTAGCTCCTGGAGTTCTTCAGCTCTAGATATTTCCTCAGTTTCCAGATGTTCTATCTTCTGGCGAGTTGTTACTATTTCCTTATCCTTCACCATTAACTTCTCAGATGACAAAGCGAGGAATTCTTTCAAAGCAGCCTGCTGGGTATGAGCTTCACGTTCCAGTTGAGCAATCTCAGCCACAGTCAAGGATTTAATATCTTTTTTCTTGATTTCCCAGTATTTGCGGATGGTTACTTCCAAATCATCTAGGAGATGCTAAAAAAAGTACACTGAGTCTCATAACCAGCCTGTCGCAGAGCCAAGAGCGGGAAATTAATCGCCGTTCGGAGATTGGAAAAAGGCATAGTTTCGTCCTTCATAAATCGCCTGGAGAATGTATCCAGATATGAATAGATAATATCTGAATACATTGCCATGGTCCTCGCTATCCCCGTTTCAAAACCAGGAGTTGCTGCTATTGTGAAAGAAGAAGCTGGAATGGGCTCTACTCTGGAAACAGAAGTATGTGCTTTTGGAGAACTTGGTAGATGTGAGCTTCCCTCACCAACATCAGTCCGAACAGGTGGAGTATGAGTCGAGCTCATCGCTGGTGTATTTCTGACAACTTTTGAAATCAAAGAAGCTTGATCAAATTTAAAGACAATAAAGCAAGAAAAGACAAAACTTTACTGGATAAGATATTACCTGAAGTTGGCTCGTACTCTGTTTCTCTAGGATCGTTCTGCCCTGTTCGCCGTCTATTCAAAGTGTCTTCTGACACTGGTCTCATTTCACTACTTCCTGCTCCAGAGGTGCTCGGAACATGGGCTTCTATTTCTAGAAGGTTCTCTGGCTCTGGAGTCAACCCTGAATGTTGGCCAGCCGTCTTCAACTCGTCGATACGGATTTCAGTTGGTGACTCATCTTCAATCTCTATATCCTAATCTTCAAAGGAATGAGACGAAGGTTTATAGTCAACCTGTTCTTCGTCACCCTTGTCGCTCTCCGAAACTTCAATCAAAGCTAAATCAGCAGGTGGCTCGAGATTGGTTGCTTCCTTCACTTATTCTCTCAAAATCAGTACGGATGGTTCAGCATGCTCATCCATTACCCTGGAAGGATTCTCGACAGCCGGTGTTGTTCGATCGGTAGATGGCTTAGCTGCCGATTCTTCTATCACATCCTCCGTAGAAGGTTCTGGATTAGTATCCTACGTGGGCTACATTTTCGAAGGTACAGGAGAGGAAACTTCAATAATCTTCTTGGCAGTAGAAGATTCCGCTTCAACTCTGGGCTGAAGAGCAAGGGCAGTTTGCTTCTCTTGAGCCAATCGTTCAGCACGATTGGTCGGGCTTTCTGCATCAAAATAAATTACAGATTTAGTCTTTGAAACTACCACTTTTCTTTTTCCTACCCTTTTCATTAGTGGAATGGTAGGATAATCTTCTTTGGAGTCACTACCTTCTTCGTCAGCATCTCTGATTTGTTGACTCGAAGCAGGAGAAGTCCCCGGGATAGTAATTCCTACGCGAATACGAACTTCTGCTCGAGTAACTCTTTTTGGAGCAGGCCCAAAAGCACCCTTGCCACGCTTTCTCTTCGGTGTACCCTCAGCAGATACACTCTTCTCGATACTTCCAAGTGGTATGTGTAGTGGCTGATGAAGTTCATAAGAAAAGAGATTTCCTATTGAGACTTCTTCATAAACCTCGTCAGTAGCGAGAGGATCCTCTCGATTGTGACAATCTTCCGGCAGAGTTGACTTGGCTGATTTCTTATTAACATGAATGAAGCTCTTACCCAAGATGCTGAACTTCTCATCAAATGTATTCGCAGATACATAGAATTTGGCATAAGATGCCAACATCTTAGCTCCTCTCCGATGATTCACCGGATCTGGTATTGTGAAAGTAGCTCCGGTGCCTTTGGCAATATAATATATCCAGGCTCTCGCACCGTCAATCAATTCGCCTTGGTGGTAGAAGCATGTCGTTGCATTTTCTACATGCAACTGATCATAGCCGAACTGCCGAACAAATCTACTCGGAAGATATGGCTCCAAATAAGTGATATCATCATGGCGACAAACCAGATGGGATGGTCTGATCCTCTTCAGCCATTCGTACGGAACATCATCCAGTTCATTGGCACCGGTGCCATCAATCATCTTCGCAGGCATAGTCTCATAACCGATAGGCGGAGGAACACAGGTGAAACTCTATAGTTCTCCCCTATTCAGTATGGTCCTGCAGTCTGTCAGGGTGTCATATTTCCACTTGGGCGTATGACGGTATCTTTCCAAGAAAGTGTCATCTGGTCTAGCCAGTCCAGCACTGAAAAGAGACTCAAAGTGGAGGAGCAGCCATCCATACAAATATGTGAAGGATATTTCTACCCGAGGAAAAGCTGTTAGTTTCTTCTTCTTCGCCAGGTTAAACATTCTGTCTGCATATGCTCTTAAACCGGCGTTCAGACGGTATGTCATCGCCGTTAGCAAGTCCATCCTGTACCCGAACGTCAGACGGACTGCTGCAAAAATGATTCCTCGGTGCATCTTGTTTGCCGAACAGGTGCCAGGTACTACGAATCTTCTCAGCCAAAGGGATAGAAACCCGGCCAGATGACCTTCCTTAGATAAAGTCCGGCCGCCTTGCTTTATATAGGTCTCTAACCTATCACCAGCTTTATAAGTGCCTTCATTTTCTTCAATTATGATGTCATCATGGGTGGTCTTCCGGATTAATTTGTCAATTTCGGCTTGACTCAGAGGTTTAAAACGACCAATATATTGCTCGATCTTCTTCTTCTTCTGAGTTTCTTCGATGCGACCTTGGAATAAGTAGGCCATCCACTTCGAGGTATAGCAGCCTGAATCTATATCTTTTGCCTTATAAAAGGCTTTACAGATACTATAGTGGCACATTAATTCTTCGAATACATGAAGAATTAACGGATTGGCGTCAGAAATCTTGTTCATTTCATCAATAAAAGGGATATATTCTTCATACGATAGATCTCTTGTCGGCAGCTGAGAAATGTACGCCATTTCATGGAGAGCGAATCCCATCTCGCCTCTCGGAGTCATAAAAGTTCCGGTACGGTAGTTGTACCTTTCTGCTAGTGCTAGGAACAAATCTGGGTTCGGCCTAAAACCATAAGCAGTGCACTTGATGGCATTGTACAGGCCTATTGCCTTCAACTGTTCTCCATAATCTCTCAGAATCCATCTCACGAGAGCAGTCCATCTGGTATTCTCTGGGTTCACGAGACCAGTGAGTCTCATAGACTGTTTCGGATAGACAGTGTTTTCTAGCTGTGCAAATTCGTTCGTGAATATCGGAACTCTAACCGGCATCAGAAGTGCAGAGTCCTCAGGAGGAATTGTGGCTGGCAATAATCCTCGCAAAATAGAAACATGCGGTTCAGTAGCACTGCAAAATCTTCCCTGTCTGTACCCTACCCATCCAGCTTTTGCTTGACGAGTTGGAGTAATATTCCATTTCATATGCCTTTGGTGACTCGCATGGAATAAGCGAGCTATATTGATACTCTTAGACAGTCCAGTCAAATACATCGGCTGAGTCGCATCACCATCCTGGTAATACGAGTATGACACTTTATCGGAGGCTGGCTGGGAGTTTCTGTCAATAGCATCCCCGAATAGAAATGCCTGTTTTGAGTGGGTAGCACTGTCCACACTCTGTAGTGGTTGACCACTTATCAGACTCAGCAGGGTTTCGCTATCTTGATTTTTCAGAATGGCTATTCTCGTGGAAGGTTCATCAAACTGTAGAAAGTAGACATGGGATAGGTCACTCTTATAATTGCTTCCTGCACATCCTTCAAACTGCGCTTCTTGGGCCAGAATATCCACTACAAAGAAAAAATAAGAGGTTAAAAATCCTTACAAAGGGATGACAAGTTCAAAGATCAACTTACGCTCAATCCATCCTAAGCGTATGTCAGATTTAAAAATCAAATTACGCTCAGTCTATCCTAAGCGTATGACAGATTCTAAGTTCAACCTACGCTCAGCTACGTGTATGTCTAACCAAAGCAAGCAGTCGTATAGAATTTTCCAAAGAGCAGTGTTAGCAAGATGTTCATCAAAAATATGCTAACAAGAGAGTCAGCGTATCTCAACGAGACGACTTGACATAGCGTATTCCTTCCGATCAGCGTATTCTGACATTTCTATCAAAGATACGCGTACTTTACAGAAATACGCTCAAAACATATTTTTTGTATAGACGAAAAACATGGAATACGACTAAACACTAAAGAGGGAAGTGTATTTTCTGACGTATTGACCCAAAAAAGGGGATACATTTTCTGATTTTGTCCTAACCAGAGCCCTAAAAAGGGATGGTTACTGTTCATCGTCCCCATCCTCACCGTATAGGGGTTTCAACGGAAGTTCGCTCTGTGGAAGACGTTGCTCGGCGGTTCTCCAAGTGGTTGCGGCGACGGCGGCGGGTTGAGACGGCTCTACAGGAGCCTTGTCTTTCTCCTTCGCGGCAGCGTCGAGCTTGGGTGCCATTGACGAAGATTAGATTGGAGAAGAAGAAGGCTTGAGCTCTGGATTCTCTCTCTCGAAGATGAAGGCAAAAGTAAAGAAAGGAATTAAGTTCTTAAAAGCCTATTTATAGGATAAAGAGAAGCCCAAACGGCAGCCATTTTCAAAATACAGAATCCCTAGACATATGCACTGATATCGAGGAAATAACAAACTCGGGCCAGCGTGTCAAGACTTATTCTCACTTTGAGTTCAAAGTAATTTTGAACTTTTGAAAATCATAAATTTCGAAAACTTTGAAGGAGGTCTTATAGGGTGTGAAAAATTCTGACACACTGACATAAGATCAAGTCAGCCAAAGGCCATACGCTCAGCCAAAAGCCATACGCTCAGTACAAAAGTCATACGCTCAGTGAATATTTTATTATTTCTCGACTGACAGCACAACATACGTTCAGTGGGGGATGAAT
Organism: Iris pallida; assembly: GCA_029216955.1. Taxonomy (NCBI): domain Eukaryota; kingdom Viridiplantae; phylum Streptophyta; class Magnoliopsida; order Asparagales; family Iridaceae; genus Iris; species Iris pallida. The sequence goes on along the minus strand of JANAVB010033620.1, from coordinate 10,186,325 downwards.
CTGACATTTCGTCATTCGTGCAAAGAACAGCTGTCTTAGAAGAATTAACCGTCGTATGGATTTTCGAGAGTTGATTTTGTCTTTTACGAGGACAGCTCATTAGCCATCATAAATGCACAGCCATCATTACTATCATTTCTGACAGTCTGTCAGCCGTCATATCCGCAACACGACGCTCGAGAGATATTTGTCAGTTACTGGGAAGATATGGTGTATTTAAGAAGATTGAGGACAGACACGTGTCTACTTCTCCAGTTATACGACTCCTCATCAAGGCAGCATATGGACTTCATACGACTCATCATCACGGCAGCATATGTACTCCATACGACTCCTCATCAAGTGAGCGTATATACTCCATACGACTTCTTGTCACCTAAGTGAGCGTATAGACTCCATATGACTCCTTGTTATCCAAGTCAGTATATACAAGACACACGTATCCAAAAGAGAGCGTATAGATTCCATACGACTCCTCTTCAAACAAGACAGTGTATGCTAGTCATGCTTCTCCAAAAGACAGCATATCAAAGCAGATGCATTCAGAATGACTTCATCGGTTACCCACTCATTCAGAAGTTATGCAACATGGCATTCATGCCATCAATCTCTCCTGGATATACTCCACCACTCTTAACCGCACTCTAACGTGTCTCCACCAAAATTTGCCACGCGTCCCTGCAGTTATGCACACGTCAAGTAACTGACTGAGCGTATGCCCAGAGCAGTTATCCAGAACTCTATAAAAGAGAGTTTCTTCACCTTCAATAGATACCACATTCAATTCAGAGATAACAGAGACATTGCCCAGTTGCTGTCCAAGTTCTTCGAGATCCGAGCCTTCTTCATCGCATCGTCCAAGGGATAAAGTGATCGTCTTCTAGATCAGATTCCTACAGTTATAATTTTCTCAGAAACACAATAAATAAATAGAATTTATTTATGGAAAACAATGATACAATGTAATACTATGGGGTATTGATCACATATCTATGCTAACACCCCCATCCTTGACTAATATAGTGGATCCAGTCATGACACATCATGATACGTATTCTCTGAGGAGGTCACGAGCCTACACAGGAATCGTATCTATACAATGAACAATAAACAATGAAGACTTGTCCAGTGTATACCATATATAAGAGGAATAACATCTTATGACAGGATCCAGACAATACCAATCCGTATACACCATGTGTCAAGAGAACAATGATATCTACACTAAATACTAGAAACAAAGACGATATCATAAAACAAAAATATTATCAGAGAATGTACTCGCCTGTGGTCTTGAGCTGATAAGGTGAACAGGCGCTCTGAGTAATCACAGACCTAAAGATGAGATACTACAAGTCAAAATATGGTTTAATAATAAAAGAAAAGCTAATCGAGTCATGATATACAAGTGTAAGTCAAAACTAGGTCAAACTAAGTCACATCAAGCAAAACTAGGTCACACTAGGTCAACCAAGGTTAAACAAGTTCACAGGAAGTCAATCCAAGTCAAACTAGGTCAATATGGGTCAAAGGTTGACTTATAGTTGACTTTTAATTAAAAAGTCAACTCGGGTCAACTCTGGTCAACACTGAGTCAACCCTGGGTCAATCCTAGGTCAAACAAGTCAAATGTTGACTAATAGTTGATTTTCAGTCAACTGGTCAACTCTGGTTTGGTTTCGGTCAATTCTAAGTCAAGTGTTGACTTGAAGTTGACTTTCGGTCAAAAAGTCAACTCTTGGTCAACGGGGGTCAAGACTAGTCTAAACTACCCTCATCTAGTCATTACCTACCAAGACAACCTATTTCTAAGCCCATCTAGCAATCAGAAACCCAATACCTTACATTATCCTATACCCCATAATTTACCCTTACAAGGTATTCCCGATACCTTGCCCATTACAAAGAAAACCCCTCTAGATCTCAGGATACTAGCCTAGGCTTCTTAGGGTAGCTAGATACTATCCTATCTAGGGTTTACCAACCAAGAAATCTAGGGTTCTTGGGCATCTAATCCATCTTATCACACATGTTGATTACCCTCACATTACCTTATCCTTACTAACATGATAATTCCTATTACCTCTCATAGACTCTCACACACACACTCAATCACATAGGGTTTTGGGACTGAAATTGATTGGATAGCTGATGGATGAATGGATAGAAGAATATATGGTGGATGGATAGTATAAATGAAGGGTAGGTGAATGAAGTGATACATGAATGGATGGAAGGATTTATGAATAATGGATGAATGAAAGGGAATGGATGAAATAGGTTAGTGAATAATTTAGTGAATGAATTAGTGAATGAATGGAAGAATGATGCATGAATGGAATAGGTGAATGAATGAATTTGATTTAGTGAATGAATGGAATAGGAAAATAAAATGAAAGAATTTATGGGTGAAAGAAAACATGGAAGGGTGAATGAATGTAATTTGAGTGAATGAATGAAATAGATGAAGGAATGAGTGGATGAATGAAGACAAAATGAAGTATGGATGGATTGAAATTGTGAAGAGGGAATGGATGAAATAGGAGGTTTATTAGTGAGGTTCATAGCTGCTACTGATACTGAAATATATGGGCTGTTATGGACAGGTTTGTGGCTGAAATATAGGACCAGTTAAGGACTTGTTTGGGGCTGCTAAGTGTGTCATGTAGGGCTGGTTAGGGGACTTTTTGTGGGCTGATTTTGGACTGAAAATAGGGGCATATAATGGCTGAAATGGGACTGAGTTTTGGACTGATTTGTAGGCTGATTTGGTGGTTAAGTGGCTGCCCATTGGGGGCTGAATTGAGGCTGCTAATAGGTAAAATGTAGGGTGAATATGGCTGAATATATGTGCAAACATGGGGCTATCCATAGGCTATTTATAGGCCTGAAATGGCTGTCTAGTGGGGGGCCTCCCCCCTAAACTGCTACACAAGTAGTAGTCATTGCTGCTACTACCTGCTGTTACAAACAGCAGATTTTAGGATGATTTTGCTCCCCCCTCTAACTCCTCACTCCCCACTCTCTATCACTCCTTCATTCTCAATCCCCTCTCTCAATCCCATTCTCTCTATATCTCTATAACCCTCTCAATACAACACACACACACACACACACATTTCTAAACCAACTCTACACTCTCAACTCTCTACATATCAAAACTCTACGCCCCACACACACACACAGACATATATATATACATGGATACACACACCCGTACATATATATTCCTAAACGACCCAAAACCTTCTCCGAATACCCAAATCTTGCAATTCTATCCTCTAGGGCCTAAACACGTGCCCCACACAAGAAATCTAACTCGCGCACGCGTGCGGAAACGAGAAACGAGGCCCGAATGGCCAAATGGCCATTCTGGCGACTCCGGGGGGTCCGATTCGCGATACCGCATGATACGAACACCAAACCTATCCAGATTCGACCCAAACTCTACCCATGAGTTCTAAATAATGACTAGAACCTATTCTAAGTATTAACTTGTCAATTCTAGTGTCGGTGCAAAAAGTCACCCGTGTGTTGGAACCCGAAAATCCCGAAAAAGCCTATTTTTATGATTTCTCGCAAAACGACCCCACGTATCCAAATATGGACACGTACCTAGCCTCATCTCACCCAAACTAACCTAATTAGGTCTAATTAGGCTTGGGGTAACACCCAAACATGTCAATTTAGAGTTTTCCCCAAAATTGGCACTAAACCTAGCCCGAAAGTCCCGAATTGAGTCCAATGGGTTCCAAACCTCTTCTAATGCATTGTCCTATATCTCGGGTATCCTCTAATATGCAAATAATATTAATTAGGAGCAATTACAAGAGTTAAAGTTAGGGTTTACCTCTTGGGAGTTGGAATCCCAAGAAAAAGTCCCAAAATTGGTTCTTTTTGGGTCAAGAGCCAAATCTAAGCTTCCAACCCCTCCATGCTAAGTTCTACCTAGATAAAAATCACAAATAAGAGATAAACAAGGGTTAGCACCAAGATTAGATAGAGATCTAGAGTATGGAAGAGAATTAGAAGAGTTTTGACTTACTTTGGAGCTTAAAATCCAAAGGAAAAAGAAAAGGGTCTTTGTAGAATGAGAGAAAGGAGAAGAGAGAGAGTTTTTCTTGAAATAGGAAGAAGAGAGGGAGTGTTGCTGCTGGCCGGCCACATTTTAGAGGGTTGGGGGCATTTGGTAATTTACCAAAATGCCCTCCAAGTCAAAGAAATGAGTGGTTTTGAGTTGGGGTCTAAATGGTAACTTGAAAACTCTAGATTTCAAGTTCTAAATCCAATTCTAATCCCTAATCCCACTAAAATCAAATGAGATTAGTCAAATATAAATATCTGGGTTTGGTCATGACAAGTTGGTCGGTTCCAGTTTGGTCCCGATCAGAGTCTAAGCTACCCCGGGTCCCCGATACAAGTCAGAATGAGCTGAAATTCGAACCCGACTCAAATAACCCTAAAATAATATCATAAATAATAAAATAAATTTCAAAAATATTCAAAAATACAAAATGACAAAAATACCCCTGTTCCTGAAAACTAGGGGTGATAAAATTTCTTCATGTCATTTAATAGAAAATTCCCTTAAGAGTCCCAAATTCCTAGATCAACTCCATTATTTTAGATTTGGAAAGTAGAAGACCCAATTTTACTAGATCTAGTGTCTAGCAATTGAGATCTAGCTTAGCGATGCAATTCAAGTCCACTAAGTGCTCGATCCATGGCTAAGCATGGATTTAGAGTCCAATTCTAGAGCAAATTGACTCAACGTGTCCGAGTTGAGATACATGGCGCCGTATCATATAATTTGTTATACACATGATTGGGTATGATGGGGATATTTGAATAACATGTGTCCATCAACATGTGTCGTATACCGTAATATATCTGTTGACACAAAATCACAGTTAACCAAATATTGATACAATTGAGGACATGATACTTGTAATATTTCAATACGACACATGAAGACTGAACTCAGTACAAGACGGACGACAGCTCGCACCTGCTATGTTAAATATTTTAAGTCTGTATTTTACACTTTTATTGAGTCTAGACATATGTAAACTGAGTCGTATCGAGCAATTTGAGACTTAACCTATACCCATAACTCAAATCAAAATCTCCACAAAAATCCAAATAAGCCCATTTACCCATTGGACCAATTCTGTGCTCTGGAGACAGAGTTCGGTCCGAACTCTGCCTTCACACAGAGTTCGGGCCGAACTCTGCCTCCTAAAATCCAGGACCCTAATTTTTAGCGTTGGCTTGATGCAAGTTGTCCAACGGCCAAATTTTTGAATATTTGACCCAGAATTCTGGCCGAATTCTGTCTACCTGGTATCCTATAAATAGGCCTTGAATTCTCTCATTTTCAATCATCCAATCTTCTCTTCTCTTCTCTCTAAAGCCTTATAAAAGTCATACCCTTCTCATCTACTAGCCATAAGCTCCCTAAGCCTCAAAGTGCTCAGTATTTTTCAGTTAGGAGTTTGTACAAGAGTTCAAGAAGTCGCTTGGAAAATTTCAAGCATCGCCACTGCGATCTCTGTAAGAAGATCTCCCCCATATTGATAATTGACAAAATGATATTTGTATTTTCAATATTCATACCTAGACACATTAAAGAGCAGTAGCGTAGCTCCCCGTAATCAGTGCAGAGCTATCAATAGCTCTCCCGTAGACATTGTTCTGTTCCTGTTGTCCTGATACAAACATTTTTTTTCCAAAGCACAGATACACAATGATATGATATGATGATGAATATAGCAAAATATTTCTCCCCCTTTTGGCATTTATCAAACAACCAGAAATAATGACTGGCAAGCACACAAAGAATATTAATAATAATAAACTACATAAACTGATAAACGATAGAATAAAATGTCTTAAGAGTCACATAAAAAGCTCTAATACAACCAAAGAGCAGAATAAAAATAACTACATCTACTAAAAATGCAGAAAAATAGAAACTACAATCCTCAGCAGCAGCAGCAAGTAGAAACCCTCATCCTTCATCGAGCTCGTGAAGGCCCAGCGTCGTCGGATGGATCAGTGAAGGAACGACGAGGGTCAACGAAAGCCGCATCCGGATCCAGGTAGCAGATAACCCAAGGGTTATCGATATGGTATCCATCGCGAGCAGGGTCCCGCTCTATAGAAATAGGCATAGAAGGATGCCGGGACATAGAGTACTGAATATCGTGTAGTGAGTTGCTGATGGCACTCATCTGCAGGGTGGTCCGGTAGTCAAGCTGAGTCCAGTGATCATCCTCTAAAGTGAATCGATCGCGGAGCATAGTCTGTAGTGACTCAAGAGTAGCAGGAGAAGGAGGCACATCCTGTCCAAGAGAAGGTGCGTCGGGCTCATCGTCAGAGTACTCAGACGCAGCAGGTGAGCCAACTGCTGCCTGAAGCCGCCGTGCCTTAGAGAGGAAGGCAGGGGTAGGTTGGAATTGGCACTCATCAATAGGTACTCGAAAGGCACGAAAGATCATAGGAAGATAAAGAGCATAAATCAAGAACCTTGGCTTCTTCCTAGCATTGATTATCCAGTCCATCATGGTACATAAAAGATTAAAAGGAACATAAAAATAGAGGTGGTACAAAGTAGAGATTTCAAAGTATGTAACCTCATCAGTTGATCCTGCTTTGGGCAGAATCGTGTTAAAAATAATGCGATGAAGTTCATAAAAGTTAGGATTGAAAAAATTGGCAAGAATCTTGTGAGGACGTGTGTTAGGAGTACACAAATCGTCCTTAATACTTTCTAGGGATGTCCTATCGGAGAATTGGAACTTGCAAGCTTCAACAAGTTTCTCCCATGAGTTTGGCTCCGAAATTTTAAGGTATTCGGCCAAGTCAAAATCATCAAAAGAAATATCAATGCCCGCAACACGTAAAAATCGATGTGTATCATTGTGAGTAAGGTTGTAATAAAACATTTGGATGGCATTGATATATATAACCGAATTGGTAGTGACAAGTTCATCAAGACATAGATCATGAAAGAGTGAATCATATTGTAAAAATATAGTAAAATTTATAGGATGACCCGCATACACAGGACATGATCGAAAATCACTAAACCACTCATTGAAAGCGTCTAGTGATACAAATATCCGATCATCATATGTGTTAGGGTCGAGTGGATGAGGTGGGTTGAACAACGGGTGAATAGGTTGTTGATTAGGTTGTTCAATGGGTTGTTCAATACGAGGAGGATCATTCGAAGAGGACGCACCCTCGATTCGAAGTCTCTTCCCTCTATTGAACAACTTGGGAGCCATAAAATAATGAAGAAAATTAAAAAAATTTAGATGGAGAGAAGTGTAAAAATATACCTCAATTTGTTGATGAAGGATGAAAGAGAATGGTGAGAGAATCCTTCTCCTTGAATTTTGAGAAGAAAGATGCACTAGGATGGAAGAACTAGGGTTATGGTTTGAAGAGAAGTAGTTTAGAAGGTGGCAATGGAGGAGAAAGAGGAGGATAACCCGGTTTTAAGTGTAAGGGCTCAAATGGTCGGAACAATTTTGGACCATTGGATCAAAATTTGATCAGCGGCTGAGACTGCGTTCGGTTCTGGAAGGACCAGACCGAATTCGGCCCGAACTCTGGGTTAGACAGAGTTCGGTCTGAATTCTGGTTTCTGTAGCCAGATCAGAAATCAGGCTAAGAAGAAGTTTGATCAAGTAAGTGAGACTAAAAGTAATACGATAATGGATAGATGCATATACAAAATAAGAAAACCAAGTAGAGAATAGCAAAAAGTCAACGCTGAATCAAAGTGAAGTTTAAAAATTTGAATTTTAGCATGTGATAAATAAAAGTATAACATGTAATAAACAAGGAATTATGCCATAATTCAATATTTTTAAGCTGCCATGGGGTAGCTGCAGGGGCCGGATCCCAGCTAACGGTAGTCCTGAGGACTAGTGCACCGTGTCGCTTAGGCTTTTATGCCTTGTTGTCAGAAGGACCCTTTCGGCTTGTACCTATAGCAATTTCATCATAAACAATCAAGACATAATCGATATTTATGCAGGTTACTTTAATGAATAACAACTTCATCCAAAATTCCTAGTTCACGACAAAGAAAGTTGAAACGCTCTTCGGATAGTAGTTTTGTAAAGAAATCTGCTAGCTGATGATCAGTGTCAATAAATTCTAAGTTAATAGTACCATTTTGCTGGTGATCAGGCAAAAAGTGGTGACGTATTTCAATGTGCTTCGTGCGTGAGTGACATATGGGGTTCTTAATGAGATTTATAGCACTAGTGTTGTCACAAAATATAGGAATGTGCATAAAAGATAAGTTATAGTCTTCAAGGGTTTGTTTCGTCCATAGAATTTATGCACAATAACGACCAGCTGCGATATATTCAGCTTCTGTTGGGGATAGTACGACATAATTTTGCTTCTTGCTAAACCAAAAGACTAGAACCTTTCCTAATAAATGACACGTGGCGCTCGTACTTTTACGGTCGACCTTGCATTCGGCGAAATCAGCATCAGAGTAACCAATGAGGTCAAATGATGTTGATTTGGGATACCATAAGCCCACTGTAGCTATACCCTTAAAGTATCGAAAGATACGCTTAACGGCAGACATGTGTGATTCTTTAGGATTTGCTTGATATCTAGCACATAGACAAACGCTAAACATAATATCAGGACGACTAGCAGTTAAATAAAGTAGACTGCCTATCATACCTCGATACTTACGTTGATCCACAGGTTTGCCGCTTTCATCTGGTTCTAGTTTAGTTGAAGTAGCCACTGGAGTGCCGATTGGTTTGACGTTGTCAAGGTCAAATTTCTTCAGCATGTCCTTTGTATACTTTGACAGACAGATGAAAGTTCTATTTGATGTTTGTTTGACTTGCAGTCCAAGAAAGTAATTAAGCTCCCCCATCATGCTCATCTCAAACTCGGTCTGCATACACTTGGCAAAATCTTGACAGAGAGTTTCATCAGTAGAACCAAATATAATATCATCAAAGTAAATTTGCACTAAGAGAATAGTGTCTTTGAAAGATTTTATAAAAAGTGTAGTATCAACTTTCCCTTTTGAAAAACCTTTTTCAAGCAAAAAATTGCTTAGCCGTTCATACCAAGCTCTAGGGGCTTGTTTGAGGCTATAGAGCACTTTCTTGAGCTTGAAAACATGGTCGGAAAATTTATGATTTTCAAAACCAGGGGGTTGTTTTACAAAAAATTCCTCCTTAATAAATCCATTCAAGAAAGCACTTTTAACATCCATTTGAAACAATTTAAAATTTTGAAAGTTAGCAAATGCGCAAAGCATCCGAATGGATTCCAATCTCGCAACAGGAGCATACATCTCATCGTAGTCGATAACTTCCTCTTGGTTGTATCCTTGAGCTACTAGATGAGCTTTGTTGTGTGTAACTGAACCATCTTCATTTACTTTGTTTCGAAAAACCCATTTAGTACCAATAATCGAGTGATTTATCGGCCTAGGAACAAGTTCCCAGACTTGGCTCCTCTCGAATTGGTTGAGTTCCTCTTGCATGACAGAAATCCAAAACTCATCATTAAAAGCTTCAACAATATTTTTTAGCTCAATTTGTGAAATAAAGGCAGTACTAGCAATAGAGTCTCTTAATGATGATCTAGTACTTACTCCGCACGAAACCTCACCTATAACCAAATTTTCTGGATGTGACGGCTTGAAAGAGAATTTCTTTGGCAAGCCCTCCAGAGAATTGGTTTCAGTGGTGGTATTCATCGGAGTAGAAGTTGATGGCTCAACATCATCATCAAGAGTAGCTGCTGCACTGTTATCCTCATCGAAAGTCACATTTGTAGACTCTTCCACAATTAGTGAGAGTTTGTTAAACACTCTATATCCCTTACTTTTGGCCGCATAGCCAAGAAATATACCATCGTCAGCTTTGGCATCAAATTTGCCAAGTTGTCTTTGGTGTTAAGGATAAAACATTGACAACCAAAAACTCAAAAATATGAAACGTTTGGAGTTCTTCCAAACCAAAGCTCATAGGGTGTTTTCTTCGTAATAGGATGAATGAGCACTCTATTTAAAATATGGCACGCTGTACTGGCAGCTTCAGCCCAAAAGTATTTTGGAAGTAAAAATTTATTCAGCATGACTCTAGCCATATCGCCAAGACCTATTCTTCCGCTCCACAAAACCATTTTGTTGAGGAGTTCTTGGACAAGAAAACTCATGATCAAAACCGTTTAAATCACAAAACTTTTCAAAATCAATATTTTCGAATTCGCCTCCATGATCACTTCGGATTCGAGTAATCATGTAGCCTTTTTCGTTTTGAACCTTTTTAGCAAAAATTTTGAAAACTGAAATGGCATACTTGTGGTTGTAAGAAAGAAAACCCAAGTAAATCTAGAAAAGTCATCTACTATAACAAAAGCGTAGAGTTTTCCACCAAGACTGGCTACTCTACTAGGGCCAAATAAATCTATATGAAGTAATTGCAAGGGTCTAGTAGTACTTACAGAGTTTATGGAATGAAATGAGGACTTGGTTGCCTTATTCAACTCACATTCGGCACATACCGTGTCCTTTTTGAATGTAATGTCGGACAAGCCTCTAACTAGCTTCTTAGTCGATAGCCTGGATATAGTATCCATATTGGCATGACCAAGATGCTGGTGCCATAGTAATCTTTTATCCTTGTGAGCATAGAGACATCTTTCTGCACTGTTAGTATCTCTAGATAGATAGAAAATATAAATGTTATCCTCTCATATCCCTTCAAAAGCGATGTCTCCTGTTGACCTATCATAAATATAGCATTTAGTTTGTCCAATGTTAATATCATATCCATGATCAGCAAGATGACTTATGCTGAGCAGGTTATGCTTTAACTCGGTCACTAGGCAGACATCCTTTATTACAGGAGAAGGAGGATGACCAATAGTACCATTACCTATAATATACCCTTTTAGGTTATTGCCGAAGGATACATATCCTTCTTTTTTCATCGATAGTGATACGAAAAGATTTGTGTCTCCCATCATATGTCGCGAGCATCCACTATTGAGAATCCACTTACTCTTAGTTGAGGAGGGAAGGTCCACCTACATCAAGAGTAGATGTGACCTTTGGTACCCAAGTTCTTGAGGGTCCTAAAAAGTTAGTTTTCGGCAACCATGCATATCTCCTAACTCTATATTGTGGTGAGATGTGTCCATATAATCCATAATAAGAACAAATAGCATTCCTATTTATGTTAGAAGCTTATTGATGATGTCTATATGTAGCATGGTAAGAATGGTACGGAGCAGCATGATGATGACTATATGTGGCTGCAGGATGATGAATATATCTATATGTAGTATGGTGGTGATTGTGTTTATGTGCAGCATGGTGATGATTATATCTATGTGTAGCATGGTGATTATGTGTCACATTAGAATGATAGTTATGAGAATGATTTCTACGTTCATGTGGTTTGTATGCTGTATAGAAGTGGGTGTACATGTAAGCATATATGTGTGCTGCAGGTGGATGACGTATTTGACTATGTTCAGCAGTGTTGTGCTTTGTGTGTGTCTCATGTGATTGGATTTGAGGTTGAGCAACCAGTTTTCCCAATTTAGTCTCTAATTTCGTAGAGACAACCTGCAGTTCATTAATCTTAGTATTCAAACCATAAATCTTAGTAATAGAGATCTTGTGTCTATTATTTTCTTCAACAATCTCTGAGTTGAGTGTTGTGATCTCTTGTGTTTGCATTTCAATATGTGCTTCGGCATCATGTAGGCTTAATTTAAGCTTAGACACCTCATTTGTGACTTTCGTGGGTGAAGTGTCTCCAATATTATCAAGCAATGAGCAGAGTCTTTTAATCTCGACTTCATAACTTTTGATCTTCTCCTTGGCGGGTTTATATTTACCAATGACTTTCTTGTGGTCATTGAATAAATTATTGATTGCATCACCAAGTTCATCAAAAGTTAAATCATCGAGAGTTTTGCTAGTTACCTTGTCGATGTTGCCATTGGGCATACATTGGCAGTATCTTGAGGAGAGTCCTTTTCTTCCTCGGAGTCACTAGCTTCGCTTTCATGCCAAATGCTTGTGTTGGCATATTTTCTTGAGGAAGCCTTCTTGTATGGTTTCTCATATCAGTTGCTCTTCTTTGCGAATGGACAGTCTTTTCAGACGTGTCCAGTCTTCTTGCAGCCATAGCATGTTGGCTCTTCTTCGTCATCTTCTTGTGGTTCCTTCTTTCTTCAATTGAAGCGAAAGAATTTCTTGAAGTTGCGGACAAAGAGAGCTTGATCATCACCTTCCGAGTTGTCGTCATCCGTCTCTTCAGGATCAACCCTTCGTCGGTGAGCTTTAATGGCAATCTCCTTTGCCATAGGAGGAGGCTCTTCGAAGTCTTTGAGGTCAAGCTCATGAGTCATCAGCTTTTCCATCAAAGTCTCTATTGACATAGTCGTGAGATCATTTCCTTCTATGATGGCTGTCACCTTAGGGTTCCAAATCTTTGGTAGCCCTTAAGTAGCTGGCGGATCTTCTCGTGATTTGTATATTGCTTGCCGAGAGAAGACAAGGGGTTGATTATGTCGAGGAATCTTGTAAACATTTGTGTGATCTTCTCATTTTGCTTCATCTTGAATGCCTCATATTCTTGAGCGAGACGACTTATTTTTGACTCCTTGACTTGGGTGGTTCCTTCATGCGTCACTTCTAGAAGTCTCCATACTTCGTGAGAGGTGGTACATGTTGAGACCCTGTTAAACTCATTCCTGTCTATAGCATAAAATAAAGCATTAATAGCTCTCGCATCTAGACTTGTATGTTTCTTCTCCTCGTCAGAATATTTGTCATGTGGTTTCTCAACGAGATCACCATTGACAACTATCCTGGCAGACTTTTTCTAACCATCGGTAACAATGGTCCACAGGTCGAAGTCTAGCGACTTGAGATAAAAGCTCATCCTTGTTTTTCAATAGGTGTAGTTTGTCCCATCAAATAGGGGAGGCCTATTAGTGGACTGCCCTTCACCGTGATTAAAAAACATGGATTGTGTGGTTGCTATGGATCAACTCTAGGATGTTAGTCCTTGTTGAGAGAACAGAGCTCTGATACCAATTGAAGAACAAATAAGCAACTCTAGAGGGGGTGAATAGAGTTTATGATAATAATGTCTAATTAAAAATTAAACTCTTTCACCAATAGTAAATAATCATAGTAAATGCGGAAATAGTAAAGTGCAAGAAAGTATACGCAAACACAGCCGATTTTAACCTGGTTTTCCTCGTGGAGGACTAGTCCAGGCCTAAGAACTCTAGCTCAGGATTAAATCCACTATTTTGTGAAATAGTAGTTACACCCCGTGCCTTTTCTTTAATATCTACAAATTCCTTTATATTGTGACATTGGGCATGTGGATACCAATTCTTGGTTAGTATTCCTAATTTGGGAATTCGTATCAAAGGGAGGTATTCATGTATCATTAGAATTCAATATTGAAATATCAAATGGATTATAGAGTGGTATATACTTGCGAGGGATATATATATATATTTTTTTTTAATATATATATATATATATATATATATATATAAAATATATATATATATATATATATATATATATATATATATATATATATATATATATATATATATATATATAATGTGTGTGTGTGTATATATATACATACATACATATATACATACATACATACACACACACACACACACACACACACATATATATATATATATATATATATATATATATATATATATATATATATATATATATAATGTGTATGTGTGTGCATATACGTTTACGTGTATATATAGGTATATGCATATATGTTTATTTATGGAAGGGGAAATGTCCATTGTGTCTGTGTGTATCTGCCATATTAACACGCATGTGTTAGGTGGATGTGTATGTGGATAGATGTGTAGTGGAACTGGAAATATACCCAAGTGCATATTTTATAGGCAAGGATTTACTTATGCGTGTACTGGAAAACTAACCTTTGTGCAGTGGGGTAGCAATATGCAAGGAATTGTCTTAGTGACATAGCTCTGTGTGTATATCCAGATTAGGACTGATCTGATAAGAGTTTCATGTGTTAGGTGCTAGATACCTACATGATTTAGTAGTGATAGATATGTACTGTAGTCCATTTAGGAGTTCAGCTCTATAGGGACTGATTTGGGGGATTTTGTGGCACCACTACAGTACAAACTGTACTCATATAGTAGTTGAAGTTTGCAACAGTATAAACTGTTGGGTTCTTTATGCAGTCTTTACAGGGAGTCTTGGGCAATCAGTATGCATCTGTATAGCAGGGAGGGGAATACCATGTGCAAAGAGTTTCAATACTAAAGGATATTGTAATACACAGCAGTGTATAGAGTGTGTTGATGGAACTAGTATCCCCAGGACTGCGTATAGCACCCAGTTTTCCAAATAAGGGTAATTTTGAAATTTTGTGTTTATAATTATTTTAATAATGATATTTAATTCATGATATAATTTTTTGGTGATTTTAAATCATTTTAAAATTATTTAAATCAATGACTTGTGGTTTTAACGTTTTGCTAGTGAAATCCTAGAGACTGTTTGACCTAGAGCCTAACCATGTGATTATGATATTTTAATATCATTTCTAGCCTAAGGATATTTTTGCATTTGACCTCTTTGAATTATTTTGATATTATTTTATTATTTATGATATTGTTTTGGGATTATTTGAGTCGGGTTCGAATTTCATCTCAATCTGACTTGTAACGGGGACCCGAGGGTAGTTTGACTCTAATGTGACCCGCACACTAGTTAGGCATGGCCCACATGATATTAATTTTAGTCCACATGATAGAAATATTTTAGTTAGAGGTTAGACTAATTATTATGGATAAGGTTAGTGTGATTAGAGACTTTAGAATGACTAATTTAGCCCCAACTAATTAGCCTTTTCCTAATACTCATAGAATAGGTTAGTGGGGGCATTTTGGACCTTACCATAATAGGACAAATAGCCCCATATGACCAGCCACTTTGGGAGAGGATAGCCTCAAGTTCATTTTATTATTCTCATCCACACTCTCTCTCTTGTTCTTCCCCAAATTCCTAGAGAGCAATTCCTAGCAATTTCTCCACCAAATCCTTCCATTTCACCACCAAATCTTCTTCTTTCCTTCTCCATTCTAGCCAAGGAGAAAGCTACCCAAGTTTCGGAGGATTCAGAGCTCGTTCGTGTCCTTTTGGAATCTCTACGTGTCGGTGTCGCTCCGGGAAGGTTTTTCTTCGATTCGATCTACCGGAAGGTATAAATCCCTTCTCCTTTTCATTTCCTCATGCATATAGGTCTATTTTGAACCCATAGGAATGACCCCCATGGTTGTATCTCCATTTGTGTCCATTTCGTGTCCATTTGGAGGTCATAGGAGTGTCCTTTGTGTTGTGGTTGTGTCCATGTGAGAAAATCCCAAATTTGGACACACTATGTGTTGTTGTTATGTATGAATGAATTATTACATGTTTAATCTCATATTTTTATTGGAGATGTGTTCTATAGTGTCTCATATATGTATATTAGTGTAGAGAGTGAGTTCTTGATATATTATGTTATATACTTGTGTTCTTTTGTCTCAAACTACCCAAATCCGTCATGATTTTTATCCACGTTTTTAATTTCAGCCCTAACTTAGAAATGACATAACTTCTAGCTCAAAGCTTGGTTTAATCTTTTATTTTTTTTAAAAGAAGCGTATTGAAGTTAGCTTTCTAAAAACATGTATTAATAGGCCTAATTCTTTTTGTAACTTTCTGGAGAATTATTTGAGTGTCAGCTGTACGAAAGACAAATGCGTTCTCGGTGTTTTTGCGATTCTGGGAGTTTTCCGAAACAAAAACGCGATCCGTTTAAAGTTTCGGAAAGCTAACACATAGATCTATAACATACTTTAATCTTAGATTTTAATTCATGCTGAGATGGTACAGTATTGATTATTAGTAGGAGTTACTATTCGCTATATGCATTTTGTGCACCCTTGTGTGTAATATAATGTTCTATTTGATTTTAACCCATGTTAATGTATATACATTATGTAATTAAATAGAGAATGCAAGCATGAGTAAATGTTTAAATAAATGATGTATGAGGTTTAAGTTTCCTATCTAATGTAACCATGTATAAGTATGGCTTGTAATGAATATGTAGGTTCCATAGTATGTAATATATGGTGCATATAGTGGTGCAAGAGAATAAATAAATGATGAATGAATGCAAGCATGAATGTAATGTAATAATAGATGTAATGTATGCAATATACAAGTTAATGTGATGTAATGTTCTATGTTAACACAAATCCTATATTACCTCATGTATCGCCTTACACTATGTTGACACTATCACACTTGACACATTGTTCACTTACACTTTGACACTCTTTGATATGTTTACACTATGTATGCCCATTTAACCCTCACTTGCCCTTTTGCCAGGTTCACATACACACACATAGCCTCTTAAATAAGTATTTATGAATATAGGTAACTTAGCTATGTATGTATATTATATATATGTTAGCATATTGTGTTGTAATATATAAGTTTATATAACCATTTGAAATGCCATGATTATAGACCTAATGTTGAATACCAATGTATGCATGTGTATATATGTGTAGACATATATAGCTTAAAGTAATAGGTTACCTAGTGTATATCCAATGTGAATTCTTGCCTATTTGAGTATTGAATAATTCCATGCTATATAGAGTTGGTTGTATGTTGGCTTGTATAGTCTTGTATTGATGTGTGCTTGCTAGGATAGTCTTGGTTAGGCCTAGTAAGACTTACTGGGTTAGGACATGACCTAGTTTGACCTAGTTTGACTAGTGCAGTTGACCAGAGTTGACCAAGGGTTGACTTTGGCCTTGTTTGACCTAGATTCATGTAGAATGTATTGTAGTGCTTTACATTACCCTTCTGGACATGTTGTGACTTGTGCTGTTCTAATTTGGAGCCAGACACCTCTCTTCGGACAGTATCTTTACCTTGGACATTCAGATATCAGGCGAGTACATTCTCTGATCATTTCATATCCTGTTTAGAATTATTTTTCTGCTTTAAATTACTTTACTTGATACTGTCACATTGGTCACACGGATTGGTACTATATGAATCTTTTTATAAGATGTTATCCCCCTCGGGAGCATCGGATACTGCACGTTTTGTGCGTTTCATAAATCATCACGTATCTCTATGCTTTCTCTGATTCACGAATTGCTTGTGACACATGTACTCTCATGCTCACAGAGCCATCATGAATTACCTTCACGTATTACTCATTTTATGAGCCATGTGAAGTTTCACGAATTTTGACATAACTTGAACCGATCCTTGTGTATTGATTGGGGATGGGGGAGTGGAAATAGGCATGTGAATATTATCCAAGTAGCTGTAGTCATGAATCACCCTCTTAGCTGTAGTCATGAATCTCCTATGCCATTCACATGTTTATATTTTACTCTGACTCACTAGTCACTATTAGCTCTCTACTTATAGTAGATATTTCTATTACAGTTCTCTCTCTCTGTTTACATACTGTATTTCTTCAGTTCATGTATCTTACTTTACTGTATGATTATATTTTCTAACCTGCTATGATCTGTTGAGATGTACTATGCTCCCTCCAGTCCTGACTGGACTCGTTGATAAATTTTACAGATAGCCTGGAGGTTGCCTGCTAGCCTAGAGGAGACAATAGAGGTTGCATAGATAGCTAAGGTTTTTGCTTATAGTTTATTTTCAGTCATCTTGAGTTGTATTTATGGATTACTGTATTTGAGTTTTGAGATGTATTCTGAGTTTGTATCTTAGACACTTAGACTTCTATCTGTTGTATCGCTTTTTGATTTCATGTTTTATCTATCTTCCTTTATGCTCTACCTTAGATGTGATTGAGTTTACATTCTACTATGTCACCCCCATTTGGGGAGTATAAACTGTTTAGTCTTATACTGTTAGATGCATTGAGACCTAGGACAGCGTTCTACCACCGACACTGCGGCGTAGGCTGGGCGTTGTTACGTTCTCGTGCCCTAACTCTAGGGTGCGAGTCGTGACACGTTTTTAGTGGTGGCCCATGCAGGTCGAGATTCGCATTAGTACGATTTCGTAGTAGCGCAACGACTTAGTTGTACTACTACGAGCCTGCTATAGGATTTATAAATTAAGATGTTAGGATGAGAGGATACTCAATCACTGTTAGGATTCCTTGAGAGATTCCTGGGATGACCCTTGAGAATCTCATTTTGAATTCCGATTTAAACTCCTTTTCCTTGTTTTGATTCACCTTTTTCCTTGATTTGAATTTGATTTTGTGGATTCATTGTGGAACTTTGAATCCTGGTATTAGTTGATGATTTTGATAAAATTTTGTAGTTGTTGATTTAATTTTGTTTTTAGATTAATATTTTCAAATCCAAGGTACTCAATCACACTTAGGATTCTTTGAGAGATTTCTGGGACGACCCCTGAGAAACTCATTTTGAACTTCAATTGGAATTCCTTTTCCTCTTATTTGGATTCACCCTCATTCCTTGCTATTCAATTTAAGCTTGATGGGTTCCTCTCATTTGAATCGATGAGAAGGAACATATCTTCATTATTCTTTCTCGCCATTATTCTCTTGCATTCTTATTTACCTCTTATCTTAAACTCTGTCTCATTACATTAATTACCCATATCTTGTCGTCCCTACCAGATGTACTTCGAAACCCTTGAATCTTCGTATCTTTTGCATGGGGAAGGCTAAGGAAGTGACGTAAATTATGTAGCTCAGAGAAGACGTAACTGGTTATTTTATGATGATCTAAAGGAAATCAAATGTGGAGTGTTCCATATGGAAACTTGAGATAGAAATGTGGTAAAGGTCTCGAATAGAATAAAGAGATGTATACTGCCAATCTGGAAATAATTACATTTAGAGAAATTTTGGGGTTATGAGATAGTTTATAGGTGTATTCAAAACTAATGAGGATATCAGAGGTCAACCTAGTTTTGAGAACTTAGAAAATCTTGGTTATTGATTCTGGAAAAAACTTTTACTCTGAGGCTATGTAGAAGGTTAGTAATGGAAAAGAGAAGTTAATTGTGTTTAATAAGGATATTAAACAAGATGTTGCGAGGAAATGACTAGGGATAGAGAGAACACAAGGTTATGGAAGTTTAGAGATTGTTGTGAAATATTTTTAGGAGAATGATATTCAAGGGTGTATGTCAAAGAAAATACGGAAGTTGATTTTATGATGGAAGATAAGTTTTGTAAGGCCTAGCGATTTAAATTAAATAATACGAGGAGAACAATTTGAACAAGTTCAAGGAATTCGTAAACGGGATTTAAAGGTTTTGGGTCAAATTTAAGACAAGGTGAAAGAACTTGGAAATTTAAATAAATGGTTAATGTTGATTCCTAAATGTGAGGGCTGTGCTTCAAGAGTGATGTTTGGAAATTGGAAATTGCCTACGGTAGTCATGGTAAGGATTTAAGTAAAGGTTAAATTTTCATATGGAGACTGGTGAGGTAAAGATATGATTGGCAAGTTATGACCAGATAAACTTAAGAGTATCAGAAGCAGATGACTAACTCGATCTTCATCATTTTTGTGCATTAATTACCACCTCTTGAACTCCCACTTTCTAATTGAGATCCTTGACATTCCTTTTCGTGACTTTGATATTCAGAATGTAATACTAGCTATTACCCTCCAATAAATCTTATATGCAAGACCTAGACGAGCTCACCTTCGTGTAGGTATATCATGTCCCACTAAAACCTGTCTTTTTGTACTCTATTTTTTTGATATGATTTTCTGGTCAACTGGCTAAACTATAACCTCTACCATTATACTAAATTTCTTCTTATTTCAATTAGAAATCCAGTCTTGACTCAATTCTTTCGACCCGACATGTGATGGTGTTCTGCTTGTTTTTTTAGATGCTTAACCATGTACCTTATCTGATTACTTGACCCGTTGGTTAAGAAACTTGGACTATGTAATTTCTTTCGTCATTACCACCCTTATATCTTGTGCTGCTAAATTAGCCTTAGTTTTGCAAGCTTATCTATTTTCGAGCTTGGTCATGACATATTTTATTGGGTGGCCACCTGTAATGTCCCAAATTCGTAATACGTATTTAGAGTACGTATGCGTATTTTGGACCCATATTTTATTTTAGTCATGATTAGTTATCTTGGTTTATCTTGCATTGGCTTGGTTTTAATTAACATTGATGGTTCATTGGTTTATTTTGGATTAGTGAGGCTGGGTTTATTTCATGGTTCATTTGGTTTAAATTGCTAGAGAGAGAGTTTATTGGCCTTGACTTGGTTCACCTTGGTTTATTTTGGTTTGGTCTATTTTGGTTCAACATGGAGAACCCCACCCTATTATAAATATCAACTTCTCTCTCTCTCCTTATTATTTTCTTCATCTTCTTCCTCAAGCTTCTTCCTCTCCACCACCACCACCAACCTAGGCAAGTGCATCTTGCTATCACTTGAGGGCTATATTTTTATTTGTCTATTAGTTTTATTAGCTCATTTTGAGCAACATTAGAACTTGGATTTTCTCCATTTGGAGCTTAGAATTTTGTAGATCTAGGTTTGAAGTATTTCGGATTTTGGTGGATTTGATCTATGAAACTTGTTTATTTTCATGTTTTGATTGTTCTATGTGGAAGAGAATTGAATTTTACACAATTTAGACCCTTGCAAAGTTGGATTTGGACTTGTTTTGACCTAGTTGTGGTCCTTGGAATTTCTGAGTTCCATGGCTTTTCTCTCGGTTTGGGGAAGAAGACCCCTGTTCCCGAGCGCAATCCAGTCCAGCGCTCTTTAGCGCCTGGCACAATCCAGTCCAGCGCTCTTTAGCGCTGGCGCAAACCAGTTAGCCCAGCGCTCTTTAGTGCTGGCGCAATCTAGCCTCGCGCAGCTCGTTTTGGCGTAATCCAGCCAGCGCAGCTCGCCCTGGCGCAATCCATTCTCTGCGCAATCCGATTTGTGCGTAATCCAGTGTGTACGCAATCCGATCCCTGCGCAACCCGACTCAGCGTGGCTCAGCTCTTGCGCAGTTCATCTTCTGCGCAATCTGACCTAGCGCAATCCATTTCCCTGCGCGCTTGACCCAGCGCAGTCCAGCCCCTGCGCGATCCAACTCTCGCGCAGTTCATCCCTTGCGCACTCTAACCCCTGCGCAATCCATTGTCCATGTTGATTTTGTTTTAATCCTCTAGGCTTGTCTTCTCTTCTATGGATTGGAGTTTTGAGATCTTGTTTCACATGACACGACTGCTTGACCCAACACGACCTGGCACGATTTTTGATGAATTGTTTATGACTAATATGGTTTCTGATTTCTGAGATTTATGATCCGGGTACTTTCTGATCTTCTTGATAGTGACCCGATGGGATGCACACTTGACTTGTAATCGGTGATTCATATTAGTCCTGTATATGGATATTTTATTAGATATTTTACGCCCATTTTATATCCTTACGCCTTTTGTCATGAACTTGATTTTACTTAATATGTTGGAATGACTATTGTACATGGCACGGTATGACCAGGAACTAGCATAACATGACAGTGACCCGTAATGGTGCACTCCTGACATGACCAACCTGACTTGAAAAGTAGCCCGTCGTGGCGCACTCCTGACAAGTACCCTGACATAAATTATCTTGATAACTTGATAGTGGCCCGTGGCGGCGTACTCCTGACTTGACATGACTTGATAACTTAGCTTGACTTGTCTTGACACCGTGGGTGTTCCTGCTTGCTTGTGCAATCCACTCGTATTGTCTTGCATCATGTCTAGGACGTGACTCCCTGGTTCCCACGGTCAGGGATTCATACTGAATCTGGCTAGGTTAATGATTAGATTGATCAATTAGTTCATGGAGAATTTCCCAGTTACCTGTTGCCCCTTTGGTCCCGGCCTTATATATATATACATGGGATTTGTTGCTATCCGTCGAGATGAGTGCACTTCCATCCCGCCGTCGAGCGTGGTACCTTAGGACACATGTATCTTACTACAGTGTGTCTGCTATATCATGCTATCTTTTCCTTTTCTTGCTGGGAGCATTCAGGTAGTAACAAACAGGTAACCGGACTTGGAATTCTCATTGCATCTTGCTAGTAACTAGGATTGTGATAACCCTAGTTAGTTAATGTAGAAAGCCGTAGGCAATGATTGGCCGTGATTGATTGGATGAAGTTTATTCCAGTTTAGTATTGTCTAGAAGTGATCGATTACAAGATTGTACCAGCATGATTGAATGATTGTCACTCCAGATTGTCACTATAATGCTTGAACACCATTGTCACTCCAGATTGTACTATCCTGATTGTACCTTTCATTGTCACTTTCATCATTGTCTTCTTTTCATATATATTGTCCAGCTATATTTTATTTAACATGATGTTTCTCTTAAATATTTTCTCTAAGTGGGACAAGTGCATTGGTAGTGCGCGAACCCCAATCTGTGTTACTTATTGTTTTCTTACATGTTGAATGCTAATGAATTGTTGGTTTTAGTCCTTAAGTGAAGCCTCCTTTGTGGCACTTGCTCTTTCTGGGGTCTGACCCAGCTGGTTTTGTATGGCCAGATACCGGAGCAGCAGCAAAGGATCTACCTGTTTTCCAGCCCGATGGTGGTCACCAGGCGTAACCAGGGCATCGAGTGGGTTTCTTTTTGTTCTTCCACTGTAATATTGTAAATTATTCTTTTGAGGCGTTTAGCCGACGAACAAGTGTTAGCTCGATTGTACTTACTTACTGTCTGCCTACGGGCTGTAACATGATTGACAAGCCCCGGGGGTTGATCATGTATGACTGAACTCTTACTAGTCCTCACATTTTGTAACGACTAGCTTCATGATCATCTGGATATGTAATGTTTGGGACGCGTTACAATTGTATATTTGGAGATCTGACATCTTGTAATTATTATTAGTTGGTTGAGATTGAGACAATAGGCTATTTTATGACCTTAAGAGACTGATGGCTTGTAGATGAACCCTCACATATCTAGACAGCCGTGACCGTATGGTGAGATGGATTCTATTTCATCATACGTAGCTGGCTATGTCCGCCCCCGCTCTCCAGTATTCTGGTTCTGGGGCGTGACACCACCCACTAACATATTGTCTAATCAGAACCGGTACATGATGGTCTGATCAACCTATTGTACTTTGGTTCGCTTTTTCATGTATCAATCTACGAGAATGGAGACATAGTTAAACTTGACCCTAGAGTCTCATTCACGACAGCCTTGACAATTCTCCTTGAAATCTTTTCATCGCCTATGAACCTCGTATTCGTACTCAGTCGAATTAAATTTAATCATGACCTGAATCTCCATCATTGGATGCTCGTGCTCATACTTTCATTTCATTGATTTTCCTTCTTGCCCAAATCTCGTTTATCCTAAAATTGATCAACTTAGATCGTGTCAAGACAAAAATCTATTTGTGATTTGTTGTGCCTAAATTTTTAATTTTTGCCATTTTATGGAATAGTAACCTTTTAATAATTTCTTAGTTGCTTGTTAATGACCAATTTTTATATAGGATGGTAGACAGCCCTACAACCTTGATGATTGTTGTTCCCTTACCTTTCCAATTAGGACACCCTAGATTGTTTGTGTGTTGATACCATAGTACTATTTTGACCTAGAATGAATAATGCACCAAGGTGAGACTTCCAACTGCTACGGTATGCCCTGACCTTGTATACTATTCCTTCAAATTGTATGATTTAGATAATTTTTTTAAGATCTTGATTGTTGGAAAATAGGGACGTCACCCTATTAGTATCAGTTGTAGATATATATAGGTTAGGTCCTTGATGTAGGGATGTGTGTCTATAAACCTGTAGCTTATGAGATTTATGAGGGATTTATAGTATCAGCCTTGATAGGATGTACTAGTCTTTTGGCGAGTATAAATGTGTTATGAGAGATAGGGGCCTATATGTCTTAGTAATGCATCGTTCCTATGGTAATAGAATGTATTAATAGATGGTTAATAGGAAGATAATAGTTTGAGCATACCTATAGCCTATGATTAGTTCCTTTTCATCCTTAGTTAAGACCACTTTAAAATAGGTCCAGTCCCTTGGATATAGGTTCCAGTCCATATTTTATTGAAGTTTTATTACCGCCGTACAGCAGAACGGTGTTGGAGGTATTCCTAGATTGACACTATTTAGATGTTCGTTTATTATTCCAGTGTTAGGAAGTGTTACCTTAGATATTGGGTAGGTTAGAGGCTCTAGAAGGAGTACTATCGATCTTAAATTTCGAGGACGAAATTTTTCTAAGGTGGGTAGAGTTGTAGCACCCAGTTTTCCAAATGAGGGTAATTTTGAAATTTTGTGTTTATAATTATTTTAATAATGATATTTAATTCATGATATGATTTTTTGGTGATTTTAAATTATTTTAAAATTATTTAAATCAATGACTTGTGGTTTTGACGTTTTGCTAGTGAAACCCTAGAGACTGTTTGACCTAGAGCCTAACCATGTGATTATGATATTTTAATGTCATTTTTGGCCTAAGAATATTTTTGCATTTGACCTCTTTGAATTATTTTGATATTATTTTATTATTTATGATATTGTTTTGGGATTATTTGAGTTGGGTTCGAATTTCATCTCAATCTGACTTGTAACGGGGACCCGGGGGTAGTTTGACTCTAGTGGGACCCACACACTAGTTAGGCATGGCCCAAATGATATTAATTTTAGTCCATATGATAGAAATATTTTAGTTAGAGGTTAGACTAATTATTTTGGATAAGGTTAGTGTGATTAGAGACTTTAGAATGACTAATTTAGCCCCAACCAATTAGCCCTTTCCTAATACTCATAGAATAGGTTAGTGGGGGCATTTTGGACCTTACCATAATAGGACAAATAGTCCCATATGACCAGCCACTTTGGGAGAGGATAAGCTCAAGTTCATTTCATTATTCTCATCCACACTCTCTCTTTTGTTCTTCCCCAAATTCCTAGAGAGCAATTCCTAGCAATTTCTCCACCAAATCCTTCTATTTCACCACCAAATCTTCTTCTTTCCTTCTCCATTCTAGCCAAGGAGGAAGCTTCTCAAGTTTGGGAGGATTCGGAGCTCGTTCGTGTCCTTTTGGAATCTCTACGTGTCGGTGTCGCTCCGGGAAGGCTTTTCTTCGATTCGATCTACCGGGAGGTATAAATCCCTTCTCCTTTTCATTTCCTCATGCATATAGGTCTATTTTGAACCCATAGGAATGACCCCCATGGTTGTATCTCCATTTGTGTCCATTTCGTGTCCATTTGGAGGTCATAGGAGTGTCCTTTGTGTTGTGGTTGTGTCCATGTGGGAAAATCCCAAATTTGGACACACTATATGTTGTTGTTATGTATGAATGAATTATTACATGTTTAATCTCATATTTTTATATTGGAGATGTGTTCTATAGTGTCTCATATATATACATTAGTGTAGAGAGTGAGTTCTTGATATATTATGTTATATACTTGTGTTCTTTTGTCTCAAACTACCCAAATCCGTCATGATTTTTATCCACATTTTTAATTTCAGCCATAACAAAGAAATGACATAACTTCTAGCTCAAAGCTCGGTTTAATCTTCCGTTTTTTTTAAAAGAAGCGTATTGAAGTTAGATTTCCAAAAACATGTATTAATAGGCCTAATTCTTTTTGTAACTTTCTAGAGAATTATTTGAGTGTCAGCTGTACGAAAGACAAATGCGTTCTCGGTGTTTTCGCGATTCCGGGAGTTTTCGGAAACGAAAATGCGATCCGTTTGAAGTTTCGGAAAGCTAACACATAGATCTATAACATACTTTAATCCTAGATTTTAATTCATGCTGAGATGGTACAGTATTGATTATTAGTAGGAGTTACTATTCGGTATATGCATTTTGTGCACCCTTGTGTGTAATATAATGTTCTATTTGATTTTAACCCATGTTAATGTATATACATTATGTAATTAAATAGAGAATGCAAGCAAGAGTAAATGTTTAAATAAATGATGTATGAGGTGTAAGTATCCTATCTAATGTAAGCATGTATAAGTATGCCTTGTAATGAATATGTAGGTTCCATAGTATGTAATGTATGGTGCATATAGTGGTGCAAGAGAATAAATGAATGATAAATGAATGCAAGCATGAATGTAATGTAATAATAGATGTAATGTATGCAATATACAAGTTAATGTGATGTAATGTTCTATGTTAACACAAATCCTATATTACCTCATGTACCCCCTTACACTATGTTGACACTATCACACTTGACACATTGTTCACTTACACTTTGACACTATTTGATATGTATACACTATGTATGCCCATTTAACCCTCACTTGCCCCTTTGCCATGTTCACATACACATACATAGCCTCTTAAATAAGTATTTATGAATATAGTTAACTTAGCTATGTATGTATATTATATATATGTTAGCATATTGTGTTGTAATATATAAGTTTATATAACCATTTAAAATGCCATGATTATAGACCTAATATTGAATACCAATATATGCATGTGTATATATGTGTAGACATATATAGCTTAAAGTAATAGATTACCTAGTGTATATCCAATGTGAATTCTTGCCTATTTGAGTATTGAATAATTGCATGCTATATAGAGTTGGGTGTATGTTGGCTTGTATAGCCTTGTATTGATGTGTGCTTGCTAGGATAGTCTTGGTTAGGCCTAGTAAGACTTACTGGATTAGGACATGACCTAGTTTGACCTAGTTTGACTAGTGCAGTTGACCAGAGTTGACCAAGGGTTGACTGTGGCCTAGTTTGACCTAGATTCATGTAGAATGCATTGTAGTGCTTTATATTACCCTTCTGGACATGTTGTGACTTGTGCTTTTCTAATTAGGAGCCAGACACCTCTCCTCGGACAGTATCTTTATCTTGGACATTCAGATATCAGGCGAGTACATTCTCTGATCATTTCATATCCTGTTTAGAATTATTTTCCTGCTTTAAATTACTTTACTTGATACTGTCACGTTGGTCACACGGATTGGTACTATATGGATCTTTTCATGAGATGTTATCCCCCTCGGGAGCATCGGATACTACATGTTTTGTGCATTTCACGAATCATCACGTATCTCTATGCTTCCTCTGATTCACGAATCGCTTGTGACACATGTACTCTCATGCTCACAGAGCCATCATGAATCACCTTCACGTATCACTCATTTTATGAGCCATATGAAGTTTCACGAATCTTAACATAACTTGAACAGATCCTTGTGTATTGATTGGGGATGGGGGAGTGGAAATAGGCATGTGAATATTATCCAAGTAGCTGTAGTCATGAATCACCCTCTTAGCTGTAGTCATGAATCTCCTATGCCATTCACATATTTACATTTTACTCTGACTCACTAGTCACTATTAGCTCTCTACTTATAGTAGATATTTCTATTACAGTTCTCTCTCTCTCTGTTTACAAAATGTATTTCTTCAGTTCATGTATCTTACTTTACTACATGATTATATTTTCTAACCTGCTATGATCTGTTGAGATGTACTGTGCTCGCTCCAGTCCTGAATGGACCCGTTGATAAATTTTACAGATAGCCTGGAGGTTGCCTGCTAGCCTAGAGGGGACAGTAGAGGTTGCATAGATAGCTAGGGTTTTTGCTTATAGTTTATTTTCAGTCATCTTGAGTTGTATTTATGGATTACTGTATTTGAGTTTTGAGATGTATTCTGAGTTTGTATCTTAGACACTTAGACTTCTATCTGTTGTATCTCTTTTTGATTTCATGTTTTATCTATCTTCCTTTATGCTCTACCTTAGATGTGATTGAGTTTATATTCTGCTATGTCACCCCCATTCGGGGAGTATAAACTGTTTAGTCTTATACTGTTAGATGCATTGAGACCTAGGACAGTATTCTACCGCCGACACTGCGGCGTAGGCTGGACGTTGTTACGTTCTCGTGCCCTAACTCTAGGGTGCGAGTCGTGACACTGTGCATTGATCTATGCGACATAACCATGCCCATGCGGCATAATGACAAAGCTAATCTACGCATGTATCAAGGCAAGGCAACGAACGTGCCGAAGGAGCTCGCAATCCTCTTCAGGGCTGCAGGGGCAAAACAGATTAGAGGGAGATTCGGGAATGTGACCCATGCCGAGACGATCGGGGAATCTTCACAGTGTTAAATTCTAGGGACCATTTGATAATTTTGAAAGTGTGATTGTCGATCCTTCCTGTGCCTCGTACCCAAAAATTTCTGTGGTCAGCCTAAGATAGGAGATGCAAAAGGATGTGTTTAGGGTCTAGCGGTGCTACCTTGTATCCAGTATGGAGGCCCCAGCCGGCGATCATTTCCTGTACTGGGGATGCTTCGGGCAGGAATGAGGGAATTTCAGAACAAAAGTATGCAGGAAGGTCGTAGACATGTCGGATATTTCACTAGCAGTAAAAGGAACCTTGATGAAATCAGCGTCAAGAGAGAACACGATCTCTGGGAGCTCTACTTCTGCGATAGGATTGAAAATTTGGGTGGAACGATCCGGTCTGAGCTTGTCTGCGTAAGACAACAACCAAGGAGGGAGGAGTCTAATGGAGCAGAGCCCCGAGAATCTGGCAGATCCCTAGCACTAGACAGTACGATAAAATGAAGCTCGGAGGTAGTGGTCGACGCGAAGAGGGACGGCCTATCTCCAGGAAGCACTGGGAAGCAGTAGCAGTCCCATGCACCGGACAAGGGTGGTGCAGGCGTGCCGGTCAGAGCAGAAGAAGGTTCGACAATGGTGGCGCTGATAAGTTGAGCCATACCAGGGAGCCCGGAGCGCCGCCCGCACAAATGGAGGATGGGTTCCGGAGAGCGCTTTCTTCGCCGTGGAACAACACGAACACGGAGGCTACGCCGACAGAGGCGGATGGTGGCACGTGTAAAAAGACCATGCAAATGGACCTGGCGCATACATCACAGAATAGAGGGAGGCAGGGGGGTCAGTGCCCAAGCCACCGCATTCAGGAGTTGGGGCTCAATGAACGGAGGGGGAATGAAGCCAGAGTGCGTCAAAAAAGGAGAGGCCTTGTAGGTGGCGCAAGGGAGGAAAGATTGTTCCAGCACCTTACTGGCGCCCGAGTGCCCTGAAGGAAGGCGCCATGAGAGCAGAGTTCATCCGCACAACAAGAAATTGTGCTACCAAAATCTGTTGGCGCACCCTCCATGCCGGCAGGGACATAAGGGGGATTTTGAAAATTGAAATTAGGGTGGATGGAAACCGATGGGGGACAGCAGGCTCATCGACTAAGGAAAGAAAGGGGTCATCATGAGAAGGAGACTCGAAATCATCGCCACTCGGATGCGCCGTAGGCGAGCCTGTAGAGGGATCTAGCGGCTACAGGGGCATCCCCGGGCAGGACACAAGCGGAGAGGGCGATGAATAAGCGGAGGCGGGCGGCAGTGGGGTCAACAGGGTTAGAAGGACGGAAGGGAGGATGCTGGAGGGGGAGGAAGGGAGAGCCACTGGATCCCGAGGAAGACCAAGATGGGCGAGGAGATCGGCCGGCCAATGGGTCGGCCGACCACGTGGAGCAGAGGACGGAGCACAACTCCTGGGCTGAGGGAGGGGGGACCAATCAGAGAACATAGCAGGCGGCGGGAGCAGGGCGTCGCACTGGAGCATCGAGGACCGCCGCGACGATGGCGAGGCGGAAGATCCTGCCTGAGGCAGCGGTCACGGGGGGAGGGGGAGAACCCGGGAACCAGAGAGCTCGAAAGCGGTGAGAGCCATTTTTCCAATATATATATATATATATATATATATATATATTTATATATATATATATATATATATATATAATATATATATATATATATACATATATATATATATATATATATATATATATATATATATATATATAAAAATATATATGTGTATATATATATATATCCAGAACGTGCGGCCTAAGTTAAATCGTGTCTCCCCCAACACGATTTTTAGCCGATCGTCATGTCGTTTCGGAACTCTTCATGTGGATCTTGTCCGCACTAGCTTTTTTATCATCGCCCCACACGTACGCCTCGCGCTGTAACGTTCCAGTCCCAGAATACGTAGGACCAGGAATACGAATACATGTTAGCAAGATTCCACTAATAGGCTAAGCTACACAACAAGCCCATTTGCGAAATACTTATGTTGTAAATCATGATAACACCCAGATATATAACACACTCCACAGGTATATACACCTAATCACATCCACAGAGTCCACAAAGGGATCAAGAATAAATAAGGAATGTCTCAAATATCTAGCAATAAAAGTAATGAAGTCTGTGTGCTTAAAACATCCCAAAACCACAGAGATAGAAACAAAGTACAAATCAACTACAAGTCAGATGAAAAGAAAAGAAAATAATGTAGCAAGACTAAATATGAAGGTAACATGATCACGAGAAGTCCTCTGGCACTATCTCGTCCTCCTGTGCCGGTACGCTTTCGGTCTTAGCTCCCGAACTGTAAACCTCTGGGTATTCTTCAACTTCATCTAAGCATGGGAAATAGCTATGTCCTCAGGGGACTAGCAAGGTGCATATATATACAAGCCAAAGTCCAAAAATAAAAATATGAACTAAGACAATCTACTGTATCTGTCTATGTGCTATGCAAGTGAGATACTTTTCTAGAATACCAGACCCCTTCCACTAAGGCTCACTAGTACCTCAGTAGGATATTGTCCCCAGTACCTGTGTCATGGCACCAAGAACAATAAATTCTCGACAGTGATAATCCCTTACTCTGCTACAGAGATAAAGGTCACTAAACAATGGGCCGCACTATATTAGGTCTGATATTGTAGTCAAGTTCTCCCCAATCCTCATGTATAGAATTTAGCAATGTCAAGTCAGTACAGTCATCTCGAAAGTAAAAGCAATGCTAATAAAGAAATCTAGAACGCTAATACGAGGTTAGCATCATGAATAGTCATATAAATCTCGCATCATGAATGTGTTGGTGTCCTGTGGTCAATTGTGTCAATGGACACATCAGTATGTACGTATTGCCTAATGTCAATATTCGATGTCACTATCATGACATTGGCACCCATTTATAAATGGACACTAAGTATCAATATCCTACGTCATGTAATGCTAAACAAAAAGAACAACAAAATAGAAAAAAATAATCTATAACGAAGGTAAGACACGCTTGCCTGTAACTGCTGTCTACGGGTAGGCTGACCAACTCCGGTGTCCTTGTCGATCCTTCCAAGCTCACCTATAATAATATATTATATTTAATATTCTATATCAACATACTATATATAAATTATATGAGTATCTACGCCTCCTAGTTGCCATAACATTGTTACGACACTACATCTATTATATAAGTACATAAGGTACAAAATTCTCTTGTAAATACTTTACAATTATAACAAAATAATATATTTAAATTCTAGAATTCATCTATAAGTACCTATATATTTCTATAATTAAAATTTCAATGGTGGAACTCTTTCACAAGGTCCTATCTCAATACTACATATGACTTCCTCAATTCGACCCATTAAATTAGTCACAAAACATGATTAATTAAAATTACTAAATTCTGTAAAAATCTTAGAAATTAGTTAAAATAGTATGTGTCACGACCCGCACCCTAGAGTAAGGGCGCGAGACGTGGGTACGTCCAGCCTACGCCGCAGTGTCGGCGGTAGAACGCTGTCCTAGGTCTCAACATCTAACAGTTAAAGATAATAAACAGTTATACTCCCCGAATGGGGGTGACATAACAGAATATATCTCAATCACAACTAAGGTAGAACAGGAATAAGATAGAATGATAATAGATGATAATATCCAGGAAAGAAACATCATAGAGGTACAAACCAGAATTCTAAGTGTCTATAAATAAATACATATCTCAGAATATCTCAAAATCTAATACAGTGATCCAAAAAAGTAAGACAATCCTAAACTAATGGAGTGTCGTCTACTGCTAATGGATCCTGCTGCTGGTCCAAGTCCAGGCACTCATCTAGTGTGGCACCGTAGTAAGTAGGACAGAATGCCTCAGCCTCGTCCTCTGTAATATTTCAACAGGTCCAGTCAGGACGGGAACGAGCACATATCTCTCAAACAGTTCATAGCAGATTAGGAGTATAAATCATGCAATAGAGTAAAATACAGGAAGTGCTGAATGGAAGTACAAGTAAACATGAGATATTTTGTAACTGAAAGTAAATACATGATAGTAGAGACTATAAGTGACTACGTAATTTAGAGCATAATATGGTTATGTAAATGGCTTGGGGGCACATGAATACAAATAAGGAGGCACATGAATACAGCTACTGGGGATAGTGTTCACATAACCAATTCTACTCACCCCGCCCCGATCAATACACAAGGATCCATTGAAGTTACGTTATAAGCACATGAATACAGCTAAGATACATGAAATCATGTAATGAGTAGTACATGAGGCATATGATAAGCACATGAAAGCACATGAAGCACATGAAAGCACATGAGAACATGTAAAAACATGAACTAGTACGAGTACAAGGAGTACCTGATGCACATGATAAAGTACATGAATATGAAATACCTGATGCACCCGTAGAGGGATAACATCTCAGGAAAGGATCCATATAGTACTAATTTGTTAAGATACGTGTCAGCATCATGTAGAGTAATCTAGAGCAAGAATATAGTCCAGACAGGTATGAAAAGATCAGAGAATGTACTCGCCTGCTAACTGAAAGTCCGAGATGAAAGTACTGTCCGAGGAGTGGTGTCTGACTCCTATTTAGAACAGTACAAGTCACAACAAGTCCAGAATAGTAATGAAATGTACTATAATACATTCTACATGAATCTAGGTCAATCTAGACCAAAGTCAACTCTGGTCAACACTAGAAGTCAAACTAGGTCAACCAAGTCAAACCTAAGTCAACTAATTTAATCTAGGTCTAACAAGCCATTCTAGGTCTAATAAGACTAAACAGTCTATCTAGACTCTAACTAGGCATACCATGCTTAACCATACCATAATCACATAACCACATAACATGACTATGTCTAATAGTCTTCTAAGAATACATATATCCTATAGTCACTATACAATATCACCCATGCTCTATGTCATAATATATAATACACTATATTATATATACATACATTTACACACATTTATATATATATATATAACTAATATATATAAAATACAACACTATATATTATAGGATGCCTATATATATATCCCTCAACATATATACATACATAGGTAACTTATATATAACACAAAGCATATATATCTATGTATACATAGGAAGGAGAGATGGGACACATGAATACAAGTGTGTGTGCGTGGTAGGCATAGAGGACAGTGACATACACAATGTGGCAAAAATAGGGAAAACAGTTAGGTTCTAGATAGCCTACCAATCAGAATTAATACATTAATCAACCACAATGTCCAATCCCATTTACAACAGTTAAAGTACAAAGTTATCAAATGGAAAAAATCTGGAAACTCAAGTTCAATCCATTCTCAGGTTTTGTACATTAACAGTGAATCACAAATAAGTCATAATGCAAAGAAACCACTCCAGTTCAGTCAACAACCTATTCTCAGGTTTTTAAAAGAACACAAACTCAGTAGTCAATGAACAAAAAGAAAATCAGTGAGCAATTCTATATCTCAGATAATGGGAAACTGGGAACATAATCTCAGGTTTTAGAAGAACAAAATATTGAAATAAAGTGAAAGAAAAACAGTAAAGGGGAAATGGGAATTCAACAATCTCAGTTATTTAGGGGAAAGCAACTCAGGTTTCTTTACATTAACAGTGAACACATCAGTTAAAGGGAAGAACTGAAAATCAATTCTCAGTTCAACATTTAAGAGTTCAAACTAACCTTCATTTAAAGTATAATAAAAGAACTAAACTCAGGTTTATGCGTAACTGGGAACACAATCCCATCTCAGTTTCCAGTTAGCAAATGAATTCTCAGGTTCATAACTCATATTAACTTCTAGTTTAACAAATGAATATCAGCTTACCTATTGAATCTCAGGTTTTTAAGAAGCAAACCTTGCAAATCAAATGAGGAGGATAACACAGGATTTAACAGTTAGCTACAGTTCATAAAAATAGGGAAAAAATTGGAATCTCAGGTTTGCAACAAATTCGAAACCAACCCAATAGCCAAAGTCTCATTCTCACAACCAAAAGCCTATATTCGAATGTAAAAAAACTTAGCTGGCATGAAATGTGACATGTGGGGATCAAAATCAGTGAACAATATTACTAAAACAAGGAATTAAAGGGTTTTTGGGAAAACTGGAAATCTCAGTATCAATAAGTATCAGAAAAGCAATAATTTCCCCATTCCTATTCCAATGAGTTAATCCTCACTAACTTAAGTCAACCTAGGTTTTCATATCCTAACCACTTAGTCATGACCTAGGTTAGCCACTAGGTTAGTCTCCAAGGTCAACATAAGTCAAAGTCCACTAGAACACCAAAATCAATTATACTAAAATCACTTAAAAATCACATTAATTATAAATAATAATAATAATTCCAAATTAAATTCCAAAATTTTGAAAATGACCAAAATACTCTTAAGCTAGAAAAGTGGTAGTGACAAATCTACCCCCCTTAAAATAATTTTGTCCTCGAAATTTAAAGGCGAAACTAACTGCTAAGAAGGATAGAAACGTATACCTCAAGGTCCAAAAAGATAGGGGTACCGCTCGCGCATCTCATCCTCCCGCTCCCAGGTAGACTCTCCTGGAGAATGATGCCTCCTTGCGACGTGTACCAAGGGTATCACCTGGTTCCTCAATACCTTCTCCCGACGATCCAGAACCTCCACAGGCTGCTCTGGATAACTGAGAGTAGGTCCAACCTCTATCTCCGAGTGATCGAGCACATGGCTAGGGTCAGCCACGTACCATCCCAACTGTGATACGTGGAATACGTTGTGAACTCTCACTAGTACAGGTGGCAAGTCTAGCCTGTATGTCACGTCACCGACTCTTCCGCTGATAACGAAATGGCCGATGAAGCACGGGCTAAGCTTCCCACCTCCACCACAACGTATCGTACCACGAGTCGGAGATATCCACAGAAAAACCATGTCTTCAACCTAATCACAAGCAAGGTCTCAAGTTACTAAAAATCAAACACGATCAATCAAACAAAATAAGACAAAATACAACCTACTTCTAATCCTATTCTAAATCTGTACCTCAAACTCCAGCGGCCTCCGGTGGCTATCGGCCCAGTGCCGATGTCTGTCCTGCGCCATGCAAAGTCTGTCCCTGATGAGCTTCACCTTCTCGGCTGCGTCAACAACCATCTCTGGTCCCAGTAAAGCTCGCTCTCCAATATTATCCCAAGATAAGGGTGTACGACACCTACGCCCTTATAGAGCCTCAAACGGTGACATCTCAATGCTGGCCTAAAAACTGTTGTTGTAAGCAAACTCCACTAAATGTAGGTGATCCTCCCAGGAACCTCGAAAATCTAGGACGTACGTCCGCATCATATCCTCAAGGGTCTGAATAGTCCTCTCTGACTGTCCGTCCGTCTGGAGGTGGTATGCAGTACTAAACTTGAGCTGAGTGCCCAAGCTAGTCTGCAGACTCCTCCAGAAATGAGAAGTAAAGCGACTATCCCGATCTGAGACTATGCTGACGAGAACTCCGTGAATCCTGACTATCTATCTCATATACAACTCTGCAAGCCTCTCTGTAGACGTACCCACCTTGAATGGCAAGAAGTGGGCCGATTTGGTGAACCTGTCAACGATGACCCAAATCGCGTCTTTCCTTCCTGGTGTACGTGGCAACCCTGATACAAAGTCCATGGTAATATGTTTCCACTTCCACTCTGGAATGGACAACGACTGCAATAGTCCTCCAGGCCTCTGTCTCTCTGCCTTGACCTGCTGACAGACCAAGCATCTAGCTACGAAGTGGGATACCTCCCGCTTCATCCCGTACCACCAGACATGCTCTCGCAGATCCCTGTACATCTTATTGGCACCATGATGTATAGAGTACTGTAATCTGTGAGCCTCCTGCATAATCTGCTCTCCGAGCTCCCTGCTGGGTACACATAACCGAGAACCATGCCTCAGGGTACCATCCTCTGCAAGTGAGAACTCAACATCCTCCACTCCTGCACTGATCTGCTCTCGGATACACCGCAGAGCCACATCCTTCAACTGTGTCGCCTTGATCCTGTCCATCAAGTCCGACTATATCTGAAGGCCCCATAACTGCATCTGTACCCCTGGCACAATCACCTCAATCCCAAGGCTCTCTAAGTCTGCAAGCAGGTGCCGATCCATCGTCAAACACATGGCTGTCAGATACCTACTCAAGGCATCGGCAACCACATTGGCCTTCCTCGGGTGATACTGAAGTGCGATATCAAAGTCCTTCATCAACTCAAGCCACCTGTGCTGCCTTATGTTGAGCTCCTTCTGTGTAAATACGTACTTCAAGCTCTTGTGATCTGTGAAAATCTCTACCCTCTCGCCATACAGATAGTGCTTCCACAACTTCAAAGCAAAAATCACCGCCGCCAGCTCCAGGTCATGGGTAGGGTAGTTCTTCTCATGGGGATGTAATTGCCTGGAAGCATAGGAAATTACCTTCCCATGCTGCTGTAAGACGCAACCCAGCCCCTTCCCTGAAGCATCACTATAAATAGTGAATCCCCCTGATCCTGAAGGCAATGTCAGAATCGGAGCTGTCATAAGCCGCTTCTTCAACTCATCAAAAGCTGTCTGACACTCCTCTGACCAAACAAACTCAGTATCCTTTCGGGTCAACCGTGTCAACGGCTCTGCAACCTGGGAGAAATCCTGCACAAATCTCCTATAATATCCTACCAGCCCCAGGAAACTCCTGATCTCTGCCACTGAAGTAGGCGCTGTCCAAGCCTCAACTGCTACAATCTTCTTGGGGTCAACCGAGATACCGTCTCCAGTCACCACATGCCCCAAGAAGTCCACCTGGTCCAAGAAAAACTCACACTTGGAGAGTTTCCCATAAAAGATGCTCCCTCCTGAGAGTCTCTAGCACTATCCGCAGATGCTCCTCGTGCTCCTCCTCTGTCTTAGAATATACCAAGATATCATCAATGAACACCACCACAAACTTATCCAAGTACTGGTGGAACACCTTGTTCATTAGATTCATAAACACTGCTGGTGCATTGGTTAGCCCAAAGGGCATAACCAAAAACTCAAACTGCCCGTACCGCGTCCTGAAAGCGGTCTTCAGAATATCCTCCCTCTTCACCTTCACCTGGTGATAACCCGACCTCAAATCAATCTTGGAGAACACCCGAGCTTCGCTCAACTGATCAAACAGATCATCGATCCACGGCAGTGGATATCCGTTCTTGATCGTCAGGTTGTTAAGTACCCTGTAGTCGATACACATCCGTACCGACCCATCCTTCTTGGGTACGAAAAGTACCGGTGCACCCCAAGGTAAAGTACTCGAACGGATGAAGCCCTTGTCCTGCAGCTCATCCACCTGTTTCTTCAGCTCCACCAGCTTACTGTTGTTCACTCGATAGACATGCTGGGAAATCGTTTCCGCGTCGGGAACCAAGTCTATCGAGAACTCTACATCTCTGTCCAGTGGAAGCCCTGGCAACTCCTTTGGGAATACGTCTATAAACTCTGCGATCAAGGGATACGGAGCCACCTGCTGCTCGACTGATGCTCCACAGAAGACTCCGCCGTCCTGCTCTGTCTGACGTCGGGTGTACTCAAACTCTGGCTCTCCTGGCGCCCCGAACAAAACTCTACCCCCACGGCAATCAATGCGGGCGTGGTGTCTACTTAGCCAGTCCATACCTAATATAATTTCGTAGTTCGGTAATGGCCTGACTAGTAGACTCACCCCCAACTCTCGGCCTTCCAATATGACACTTCGCCCTCTGCAAACATCACTCATGAGGATGACCCCATCCCCGGTCGTGATCTTGCAGGTCCTAGGCAATGGTTCAGAAAACAGACTGTGTCTAATAGCATACGATACTGACACAAAGCTGTGGGAAGCCCCGGAATCAAAGAGTGCAAATACGGGAAGGGAATCTAGGAGAACCGAACCTGCTATCAGCTCTCCGATGGCCTCGACATCCTCAGCTGCCATGGCGAAAGCTTGCCCCTGCTGTCCACCTTGTGCCTGCTGCTGGTGCTGCTAGAATCTCTGCTGCTGGGTCTACAGGGCTGGTCCCCTCTGCTGGCCTGCTGGAGCCTTGGCTCCACCTCCCTGCTGTCCTCGTCCAAAAGCCCCTGGGCAGTCCCTCAACTGGTGATCTCTCGTACCACAAAGTAGGCACTTGCCTAGATTCTTCCTACATTCATGGATCATGTGCCCCAGCTTCTTACAGAAGGCACAAATGACTACCTGATGAGGTACCTGCTGCCCACTCTGCTGCTGGTGCTGCTGCTGAAAGAGTGCACGACCCTGCTGCTGAGCTGGCCTCTGCTGCTGCTGCTGCTGCTGAAAGTGAGGCCTCTTGGCCAGCCCCTGACTGCTGCTGCCACCCTGGAAGTCATGACCCCTCTTCTGTGCCCCTCAGCTACTGTCTGGTTCCCGTGAACCAGAGCCTCAAACTGTGCCTCGATACCTCTCAAGGCAACATCAGGAAAGAACTGCTCCTTAAACAGTTTCTTGAATTGGGCCCAAGTCTGGCCCTCAACTCCTATCCTAGGATCTGCCTGATACCACGTACGGGCCAAATCCTGCATCTGGCTTCCCGTCGCCTCGATCTGGAGTCGAGCTGGTATCTCTGCTAGTCGGAAGATCTCTTCAATATGCTCTATCCAGTCGTCTGCAACATGGATACCCTATGTGCCGAAGAACTCCCGAGGATGCATCTTCTAGAAGTCCTGAATATCCTTCTCCCTCCGACGGGGCTGCTGCTGGGCCCCCTGAGCTGTAAGCATCTCAACTGTGGTGCAAACCAGCTGGTGTGCCCCATCGATCCCCTAACGAAAATCGGTAGTCTGCCTCGTCTGTTGCTGCTGGTGCGACTCTAAAATCCTCTCTACAAAGGAGAAGAGATGTGCAGCATCTACCATCCCCGCAGGCGGAGGCAGCTGCAGTGGAAGGATCTCAGGAATCACAGGGCTATGCCTCCTGGCTGCTGGAGGTGCTCCTCCAAAAGTCGCAGAGATACCGACTCCTGAGGGCTGCACTGGCCCCATGGTTCTGGGAGCTGGCTGCTAGATACGAGAGGTGGCAGACCCCTCTCCAGCCTCTTCCGTCATGGGGTGATGCGATCGCGTCTCAACCATCCTGGAGACACAGATCAAACAAAAAACAATTACTGAGAATGAGTCAAAAAATCAAAGAAGGACAGTTTAAATTTCTGAGGAAGACAATAAGCAGTAAAATAGATATAAGGAATCTGATGAGGAATTTTTCCTATTGTGATTGAGTACCTTCAAAAATATACTAATTCCTACTGCAGGCTGCAGTGATATTCTAGTTCGAATACTACTACATTTCCAACCTAGACCTACATGGGCCACCACTAAAAACGTGTCACGACCCGCACCCTAGAGTAAGGGCACGAGACGTGGGTACGTCCAGCCTACGCCGCAGTGTCGGCGGTAGAACGCTGTCCTAGGTCTCAACATCTAACAGTTAAAGGTAGTAAACAGTTATACTCCCCGAATGGGGGTGACATAACAGAATATATCTCAATCACAGCTAAGGTAGAACAGGAATAAGATAGAATGATAATAGATGATAATATCCAGGAAAGAAATATCACAGAGGTACAAACCAGAATTCTAGGTGTCTATAAATAAATACATGTCTCAGAATATCTCAAAATCTAATACAGTGATCCAGAAAAGTAAGACAATCCTAAACTAATGGAGTGTCGTCTACTGCTAATGGATCCTGCTGCTGGTCCAAGTCCAGGCACTTATCTAGTATGGCACCGTAGTAAGTAGGGCAGAACGCCTCAGCTTCTTTCTCTGTAATATTAAAATAGGTCCAGTCAGGACGAAAACGAGCATATATCTCTCAAACAGTTCATAGCAGATTAGGAGTATAAATCATACAATAGAGTAAAATACAGGAAGTACTGAATGGAAGTACAAGTAAACAGGAGATATTTTGTAACTGAAAGTAAATACATGATAGTAGAGACTGTAAGTGACTACGTGATTTAGAGTACAATATGGTTATGTAAACGGCTTGAGGGCACATGAATACAAATAAGGAGGCACATGAATATAGCTACTAGGGATAGTGTTCACATAACCAATTCTACTCACCCCGCCCCAATCAATACACAAAGATCGATTCAAGTTACGTTATAAGCACATGAATACAGCTAAGATACGTGAACTCATGTAATGAGTAGTACATGAGGCACATGATAAGCACATGAAAGCACATGAAGCACATGAAAGCACATGAGAACATGTAAAAACATGAACTAGTATGAGTACAAGGAGTACCTGATGCACATGATAAAGTACATGAACATGAAATACTCGATGCACCCGTAGAGGGATAACATCTCAAAAAAGGATCCATATAGTACTAATCCGTGAAGATACGTACCAGCATCATGTAGAGTAATCTAGAGCAAAAATATAGTCCAGACAGGTATGAAAAGATCAGAGAATGTACTCGCCTGC
Source organism: Iris pallida (assembly GCA_029216955.1). NCBI lineage: Eukaryota > Viridiplantae > Streptophyta > Magnoliopsida > Asparagales > Iridaceae > Iris > Iris pallida. Next base: position 10,145,539 of record JANAVB010033620.1, on the reverse strand, counting down.
TAACTGAAAGTTCGAGATGAAAGTATTATCCGAGGAGTGGTGTCTGGCTGCAATTAAGAACAGTACAAGTCACAACAAGTCCAGAATAGTAATGAAATGCACTACAATGCATTCTACATGAATCTAGGTCAATCTAGACCAAAGTCAACTCTTGGTCAACTCTGGTCAACCCTAGATGTCAAACTAGGTCAACCAAGTCAAACCTAAGTCAACTAATCTAATCTAGGTCTAACAAGCCATTCTAGGTCTAATATGACTAAACAGTCTATCTAGACTCCAACTAGGCATACCATGCCTAACCATACCATAATCACATAACCACATGACATGATATGTCTAATAGTCTATTAAGAATACATATATCCTATAGTCACTATACAATATCAACCATGCTCTATGTCATAATATATAATACACTATATTATATATATACATATATTTACACACATTCATATATATATATATATATATATATATATATATATATATAACTAATATATATAAAATACAACACTATATATAAAATATAATTAATATATATATAAAATACAACACTATATATTATAAGATGCCTATATATATATCCCTCAACATATATACATACATAGGTAACTTATATATAACACAAAGCATATATATCTATGTATACATAGAAAGGAGAGAGGGGACACATGAATACAAGTGTGTGTATGTGGTTGGCATAGAGGACTGTGACATACACAATATGGCAAAAATAGGGAAAACAGTTAGGTTCTAGATAGCCTACCAATCAGAATTAATACATTAATCAACCACAATGTCCAATCCCATTTACAACAGTTAAAGTACAAAGTTATCAAATGGGAAAAATCTGGAAAATCAAGTTCAATCCATTCTCAGGTTTTGTACATTAACAGTGAATCACAGATCAGTCATAATGCAAAGAAACCACTCCAGTTCAGTCAACAACCTATTCTCAAGTTTTTAAAAGAACACAAACTCAGTAGTCAATGAACAAAAAGGAAATCAGTGAACAATTCTATATCTTAGATAATGGGAAACTGGGAACATAATCTCAGGTTTTAGAAGAACACAACATTGAAATAAAGTGAAAGAAAAACAGTGAAGGGGAAATGGGAATTCAACAATCTCAGTTATTTAGGGGAAAAGCAACTCAGGTTTCTTTACATTAACAGTGAACACATCAGTTAAAGGGAAGAACTGAAAATCAATTCTCAGTTCAACATTTAATAGTTCAAACTAACCTTAATTTACAGTATAATGAAAGAACTAAACTCAGGTTTATACATAACTGGGAACACCATCCCATCTCAGTTTCCAGTTAGCAAATGAATTCTCAGGTTCATAACTCATATTAACTTCTAGTTTAACAAATGAATATCAGCTTACCTATTGAATCTCAGGTTTTTAAGAAGCAAATCTTGCAAATCAAATGAGGAGGATAACATAGGATTTAACAGTTAGCTACAATTCATAAAAATAAGGAAAAAACTGGAATCTCAGGTTTGCAACAAATTCGAAACCAACCCAATAACCAATGTCTCATTCTCACAACCAAAAGCCTATATTCGAATGTAAAAAAACTTAGCTTGCATGAAATGTAACATGTGGGGATCAAAATCAGTGAACAATATTACTAAAACAGGGAATTAAAGGGTTTTTGGGAAAACTGGAAATCTCAGTATCAATAAGTATCAGAAAAGCAGTAATTTCGCCATTCCTATTCCAATGAGTTAATCCTCACTAACTTAAGTCAACCTAGGTTTTCATATCCTAACCACTTAGTCATGACCTAGGTTAGCCACTAGGTTAGTCTCCAAGGTCAACATAAGTCAAAGTCCACTAGAACACCAAAATCAATTATACTAAAATCACATAAAAATCACATTAATTATAAATAATAATAATAATTCCAAATTAAATTTCAAAATTTTGAAAATGACCAGAATACCCTCAAGCTAGAAAAGTGGTAGTGACAGTATGTATAATGTTAAAACTTGCACAACATAAAGTTTAATATGGATTCATGGAGTTTTGACACTTTTGGACACAAGGAAAGCAAAAAATTTCGGAGTTCGGTGACATGGCAAATGTCATAAATTTTTCAAAAATAGCAAACAAATGTTAAATATAACTTTTAGATGTGCGTCGATAAGTTATCGATGTCTAGATTATGAATAACAACATAAGAAGGTTAGAAACTAACCTTAGATAGCTAAAAATGGCTTACAACAGAATTTATCGGTTCTGGATACCTTGTCGTAGTATCAATGCCACAGGCAAACCGCTTGAAACTAGGCAATCCGGCGATCATGAGTTGGATTATACATACAAAGGTAACTCTCATATTTGGTTTGAATAGAAAGGGATGAGAAAAAGTGGGTAAAACATCGTCTATAAATCGACTAACATTCTGTGACGTTTCAGACTTCGATTCGGCATAGTTTCGGCCCAAGTAGCGTGTCGTTCTCCTCTCTAACAGCCACAAGGTTGCTCCTACAGTTGATAGGGTGGAAGAAAACAGTGAGGGTGTCTCGTGAGTGGTGGTGATGGCACAAAAATTGAGAAAAATTAGGGTTTTGAGAAGGAATGGGTCGGCTGTGGGGGTCGGCCTTGGAGTTGTGGCCGCCCGGTTTGGGAGATTTATGGAGTAGTGGATGGTTATGAGAGAGGGGATAGTTAGGGTTTGATAAGTTTTTATATTATTAGGATATGGACTTTGATTTGATCTAATTTGGATAGGATTTGGTTCTCAAAAGTATACTATTAGTAATAGGTTTCGTAATTTGGATAGTAGTTTGACCAAGTCAAAGATATAAGGAAATATTGTATATGGCTACAATTTAATCCTTAAAATTCCCTTAAATATATGTATACTTGGTTTAGGAACTCCAATCTAGGCTCTAACTAGTAGGGTTGACTAGGTTAGGGTCTGAGTAGCATTACTAGTCAAATTGGACCCAAAAATCAATTTAATGAATCTCATGTGCCATTTGCAAATAAGTAGCACATGGGAACTCGATTGGATGGTACACCCTAGGAACGTGCATTGTAGACTCAAAATGGATCAAAACCATATATTGGGTTATACAATTTCGATCTATGTCAAGTACCAAAATCAAATTGGAAGTTAGGCCTAGAATTACGATAAATGTGATCAAATGGTCTAAGTTGACCAAAAATCATGTAAAGCCAAAAGAATATTAGGGAACAAATTTGAGTGGGACTTGATATTTCAAACTGAAGGTGGACGAATCTAGGAATCAATTATAGAATTGGATTCAAGAAAACAATATTTGTTGTGCTTCAAAAATCAAAGCTACGGTAAACTACTAACATAGCCATTATTGACTTTAATATTTAAAATATCCATATAAAATAATATAAAATAATAAAAAATCCAAAAATTAGGGGGCTTACACGTGCAATTCGTATGCTCCAGCTCCTCACGGGACGACCGACGTCTTTTGAAGCCGGCAACTCAGCGCCTCGCTTTGCCCACGATGCCGAAGGCGCCACCGACATCTTTACGATACCTACGACAGCCGATGCCAGCCAGCCACCCATTCTATGTGCATGACGCCCTTACGACGTATTCTCGACGCCCATAGGGTGCCACACGACGGGTCGCATGGTCGGCCGTTGTTTATACGCTTGTTAGAATGGTGCCAGTCCTCAACCGTCCGTGCGGTGCCCTAGCCGATGAGCTTTCATGCATGGGCACCCCATTCTGTCCCAAGCCATATATATATAAATGTAGATGTGTGTATACTATCGATAGTGTGTAGGAATGTCAAGCTGGTGTATGTACCTACAGAGAGACAGCAATATGATTATTGATATATAGATGAGTATAGTGATAGATATATAGTTAGGTCAATGGTTAGATAGGTAGATTGGTGGATAGATAGAATATATATATTGATAGAGGTGAGTGTGTGGGTTAACAGTTCCACATATGGGTGTGCATAGAGAGTTAGAGTGGATGTGTACTTATACAGATATATATGCAGATATGCATATATATGCATACAAAAGATAGTACGTACTTGTAGTGTTACATAAGGGACATAAATAAATAAATAAATAAATAAATAAGGGATATATATATATATATATATATATATATATATATATTTTTTTTATATATATATATATATATATATATATATATATATATATATATATATATATATATATATATATTATACAGATATATATGCAGATATGCATATATATGCATACAAAAGATAGTGCGTACTTGTAGTGTTACATAAGGGACATAAATAAATAAACAAATAAATAAATAAATAAATAAGGGACATAAATAAATAAATATATATATATAAAATATATATATATATATATATATATATATATATATATATATATATATATATAAATATATATATATTTTTTATATAAATATAAATATATATATATATATATATATATATATATATATATATATATATATATATATTTATAAAATCAGATGTCTCCTCCTCCCTCCCTCCTTCTGAAGTTCCCCCCCTCATCCGCCGGATAGTCCTGCCGTCCCGCCCCCCGTCGATGGCCCGCATCCTCTCCTCATCCCCCTCACGAAGCTCCCCTCACCACCGCCTCCCCTCCTTCCCCTCCCGGAGTTCGCCCGGCGACCGCCTACCGCTGTAGGTCCTCTCCTCAGCGGTCCGCCCCTCTCCGAGCCCGCCTGATCTGCTCGTCGTCGACGGCAGAGGGATCCCTCTACCGATTCCCCCTGCCATCCATACCTTCCCCAGCCACGATACCGCCTCCTAGACTTCGCTGGTTGCCCAGCCGCTCCTACCTCCTGGGTCCTCCACATTTTGGCCGCCCGTCTCCGGTCTGGACGCCGGAGTAGCTGGCTCTCGTAGGCATTGCCAGCGTCGGGATCGTACGTAAGCTCGGCAGGCCCCCCGGCTCTCCCCCGGCCCCTCCGCCCGCATAGGGAGTAGCCCTCCCCTTTCGATGGCCTCGACAAGGTTGTTTGTTAGGCGATCTTTCCCCCTTTCCCTCCGCAGCATCCCGTCCTTTAGCTATTTTGAATTCGAATTTGAATTCAGTATCAGCTACCTTTTTCCCCTCCTCGGGATCCACGGAGATTGGGTCATGCGCCCATGTCCTCGTCGACAGGGTATGTGCCCGTTCTGTCCCAACCAGCTATACGCCACCCTCCTCCTACCTTGGCGCTACAACCAAGCGGGACCATGCGCCCCACCTCTATGAGGGTAGTTATGCGCCCCTCTGCCCGGGCTCAGGGCCTTCTAAGCCCGCTTCGAGGGCCTCGAGGTTCAGCCCTTCTCAGGGAGGAAATGTGCCTCCTGGCCCTTCAGCCTTCGCCCGACGGGACTCGAGCCATGCGCCCTCTGCTCTGTCTATATTACATGCGCCTCCTCATCGAGCGGCCCCCCATGCGCCTCCTCCTTTTGGCACATACACCAGCCCCCTTCCACCCCTGTCGGCTCTTTTATGGAGGGCACTAGTTCGCAGAGCGGTGTGCCAACAGCCCCCTCCCCCAGTTGCCACCCGACCACTCGTTCAACCTGCAGTGCCTCCTACTTCTCTCGCAGGCAGGGCAACTCAGCCGGTTTCTTTTGTGGACGCCTTGAGACCGGATCGTTTAGCTCATCTAGACCCTAGTGGGAGGACGTAGAGATAGGTGACATAGAGTTCTAGGCCCCGTCTGTAGGTCAGACCATCCATATTCCCTTCTCTCAAGCAGAGATTACCTCTCTCGCCAGCAGCTTCACGAAAACCTTTGTCTTGAAGTTCTAGGCCGACTGCCCGAAACTCTCCATTGTTTGCGAGGCTATCTCCGAATGGGGGATAGCCTTGGCTTTTCAGGTGGCACCATTAGACCCCAAATACTGTTACCTGCACCTCTCCTCTGCGGCAGACTACTCCAAAGTTTGGGCGAAAGACACCACCACAATTAGTTCTCGTAGTGTTAAAATCGTCAAATGGACTCCCAACTTCGACCCCAAACTCGACTCGACCATTATTTTTACATAAATCACCCTTCCCAACTTGAATCTAGTATGCTTCGCTCCACCGGCTCTCAAAAGGATAGCCAGCTTATTCGGATCACTAGTATCCATTGCCGAAGAGACCCGAAGCCTCTCCAAAGGCAACTTCGCTAGAATATGCGTGGAACTGGATCTATCATCAGATCCTCCTGAACATATAGAGCTCCAACTCGGTGGTAGATCACACTCGCAGGAGCTAGTTTATGACAATAACATTATCTACTGCAAAAACTGTCAGCTTAGAGGACATCATACCAGGCACTGCTATATAGCCCACCCAGATATGAAAAAACCAGCCACTCGCAAGACTTTACCTCTACATAAGGACCAATCCCACCCGTCATAGCCCATCCTTCCTCTTTCCAACTTTCATAGTCATTTCGTCGACAACGAAGCTTCACCAAGCCCTACCACCATTTTCTAACCCACTGCGGAAATTGTGCCCTCCCACTCCCAATCCACATTGGAATTGGTTTCACCTACTGCCAAGGCCGTTCACCTCCACAACTCCTTCGGCACTCTCGCCCTTTTAGAAGACACCTCATCTGAACTCAGCAATTTTAGTGCAGTTCAGCATCATTCCGACGAGGACAAATGGAAGCGGGCTGGCAAAGAGTCAAAGCCACATCCTCTAGAAATAGACAAAGACGATCTCATATAACCTCCAGAGGTCATTCTCGTATTATTGGGTGCAGACTCAAATTGCAGGCTACAAATAACCAAGGAGGCAGGTTTCCTTGACCCCTCCAACACTCTCTACATACTGAGAGAGGCCAAGTTAGAGGCCTCCGCCCAGATAGAAGCCTTCGTTCAAACATCGCCCCGACAGAACTAGGAATCGGCAGATCATGCTGCAGCCTCCCCGAAAGCACACAACAAACCTCACAACAAAAGAAAAAATAGGGCAAAAAGTCAATGGTTATGACCACAAGATCAGCTGCGAAGCTACACAACCCCACACTCCCACCCTCCTCAATGCTTAACACCCTTTCGTGGAATGTTCGTAGGCTTGCTAGCAAACCCACTAGGAACAGAATTATCGGCCTCAAGAAAATTCATCACATTGACATTCTTATTATCATAGAACCCAAGATTCAAAAAACAAACTCAAAGCTCTTACACTAACGCTTGGCTTCCCGGAAGCGGTAGTCGGGTGCAACGACATCTGGATATTCTTTGGCCCCAACATCAAGTTCGGCTCCATCCAGGACTCTAGACAAGCTCTCTCCTGCTGGGTAGAGCACCCCACTCTCCAGAGTCGATCCATTTTATCAGCAGTTCATGGAAGTTGCGACAATTATGAACGCAAGGCCCCTTGGGACATCCTATCGGACATTCATCAGCAACACAGCAACCTCTCATGGCTATGTGTCGGAGACTTCAATACTATTTTTTGTAGAGAGAAAAAGTCTGGCGGCCGCCCACCTCACCAGATGGCCATGAACGACTTCAACACCTTTATTTTCAACACACATATGTCCCCCTTCCTTTCTCAGGCAACGAGTTTACATGGTACAACATGCAGGAAGGCGCTAGACGCCAGTACTCCCGTCTGGATAGAGCTCTGGTCAACAATCAATGGTCCGACACAGGCCTCATCTCCAACCTATCCCACCTTAATACTACAGAGTCGGATCACTCTCCCCTACTTGTTGAAATCAGCAACAACCCTAACCCAATTTCTGTTCCAGGACTTCTGGACCTTCCACCCGCAATTCAGAAACATCGTAGCGACCAGTTGGGGGCATCCATTGAGCCAGATCCTCTAACCCGTATTGCTGGCAAGCTCAAAGCCACTAAGAAAGCGCTGACCACATGGAGCAAGAATGCCTTTGGCAACATCTTTCAGGAAATTAAACAAGCGAAGGACGATATGACCAAGGCTGAGGTATTGTTCTACTCGAACAGATCACAGGTTCACCGTACCACGCTTAACCTCACCAAGGCCATTCTCAAATCTCGACTGAAGGTCGAGACTAAATTCTGGAAGCAGAAAGCTAGGCTGGCTTGGGACAGCGAGGGAGACAGAAACTCGGCTTTCTTCTACTCCAGCGTCAAAGGACGGAGGAAACAACTGAACTTGCACCAGATCACAGACAATGACGGCCTCCTTTTGAAAGATCAACGGAACATTCAGGAGGTCGCCACCAGCTATTACACCAGATTATTCACCAAAGAGCTTATCTTCAAAGACGACAATCTTCTGTCCAAGATCCCCAGCTAGATCAGCCACAGAGAGAACGAGTTTCTCCAGGTTCCCCCAACTGCAGAAGAAGCCAAGGAGGCGGTGTGGAATCTCAATGAACACAGTGCTCCCGGTCCCGACGATTTCTCAGGGAAATTCTTTCGTACTTGCTGGGACCTCATCGTACAAGACTTCCTAGAAGCGGCCATTGCCTTCTTTCAGGACGCGAGATACCCTAATCCATCTCCAGCACCAACCTCATTCTCATCCCCAAGAAAGATAATCCTGAGACTTTCAAGGACTTTTGTCCCATCAGCCTTTGCATATTCACTAACAAAATTGTCTCCAATATCATCGCGAATCGTATGTCAACGCTGCTCCCTAAGATTATCTCTGAAGAACAAAGTGGATTCGTCCAAGGCCGCAACATCACAGACAACATCCTTCTGGCATAAGAGATGATCATGTGCATGAAATTCCTCTCCAGGGAAGGTAATGTAGCCATCAAACTGGATATGGAAAAAGCCTATGATCGTCTGGATTGGCAATTCATGATTTGGGTGCTCAGAGCATTCGGCTTCTCAGAATCGTGGATTGACATCCTCTTCAGATCCATCTACGACTCATGGTTCTCCACCATCATCAACGGGCAAGCAGCAGGATTCTTTAAAGCTAGCCGAGGGGTCCGACAGGGCGATCCTGTCCGCCACCATCTTCATCATTGCGGCTGATGCCCTCAGCAGAAATTTAAACAGCCTAGATAAATCCTCCAGATTCTATCATTTCTATACCACCACCGGTTGTCCCTTAATCACACATCAAGCATATGCGGATGACATCCTAATCTTCTTAGCGGGAGATATTGGATCGGTAGATGCTGTTCACAGGACGCTAGAGAGATACACCAGAAGCTCAGAAAAGCGAGTGAACTCCAACAAAAGCGTCATCTACACCCACCACAAAGCCAACATGACCCACTCAGCAACTCTCACCAATCTTACTTCTTTCGCCACAACATACCCGCCATTTACCTACCTCGGATGCCCGCTGGTTTATGGTAAGTCTAATTCGGGGATATTCGAAGGACTTATCAGGAACGTCGGAAGAAAAATTGTGGGATGGCACAACGCTACTCTTTCCCCGAAGGGGAAATAATTCTGATCAAACATGTGCTGTCATCCATCTCCATATACACCCTGACGGTGTGCTCCCCCTAAAGAAGGTTTTAATATCACTTGAGTCCCTCATTTCCAACTTCTTTTGGGGTCACAGCGATGGCAAAGATAAGCACCACTGGGCCAGCTGGGACACCATAGCCAAACCTACCAGCGAATGCAGCCTCGGGTTCTGCAGGCTACCGCACATTGTTGAAGCATGTTCCATGAAGTTGTGGTGGAAGGTACGCACAAAAAACTCGATATGGACTCGTTTCATGAAAGCCAGATACTTCCAACACTCCAACCCAATAATAGTTACGGCTAACTGCCGGGCATCAGCAAATTGGCGTCGCATTCTCCACGGACGTAGCATTGCAGAACCATTGATCAGAGACACCAACGATGTTCTTAGGTGGTTGTAGAAGCATAGAATTTCACAACTAGAAAGCCTATACGCCAGACACTACATGCGCCAGACACTACATACGCCAGAGCTCGGATAAAATACTTCATAGCAAAAATAACAGATATAGACATAGAAAGAGAACTTTTTATTTCACATATAAAAGTCTATTACATGTCTAGAGAAGGTTGTACAAAGGAGAATTTCTACAAAGAAAAGATCCTAAGTCTACGACCAGCAGCCACCATGTGCCTCAAGACAGGTGCAGCAGTCACCATGCGCCTCAAGACAGGCGCAGCAGTCACTATGTGCCTCCAGTCAGGTGCAGCAGTCACCATGCACCTTCAACCAGGCACATTCCACCATGCACCCTCAGCAAGGCGCATCCTTTTCAGCAGCTCAGTTATGTGCATCCCCAGTTATGTGCATCCCTTCAGCTGCCCAGTTATGTGCCGCTCTTCCAACCAGGCTCACCTGGCCGAGCAGGACGAGGGTGGCAATTAACCCCCCCATCTAGAGAAAGAGCTTCAAAAGCCAAAGGAAGACGGCCTAGCACCGCCATTTCGATCTACGGCCCTTCCGGAACAACGGAGACGAGGCCCGAGCATCCCTATCTTTGGATGTAACAGGTACCTTTCGCCTGCCTCGGAAGCCCTTGACTCCGTCTTTTGGATGTAACAATCACCTTCAAGTGCATCTATGACGACATGGCATCTCATCTTCACCCTCGGAAGCACTTCGTCAATAGAGTGCACTCGAGTACCCAAGTTCATGTTGGAAGTACGTGAGAGAACGAGAAGCAAACCTTCTCTCCATGCTACTATTTATAGGCCGGGCAGATCAAACCCACGTGCCAAGTGGATGGCTCTCCGAATTCTGTGCAATGAACTTACATTTAATGGGTGAACCGGACGCCTCGAATTCAGCCAAACGGCTATTTAAAGCACTCGAGGAACGAAACAGCCGTACGCGCCCTTCGACTTCAGGCGCATCACACAGATGCGCCCTTCAGAACCAAGCACATCACAGAGGATGCGTCTCCATGCGTCCCCATACCCAGTGGAACGCCAATCGATGTGCCCCCTCAGCTGTCCATCGAATGTCAGAAACTTTAAATGCTGAACTGACAGAGTTGGCAGCACACCTTCCAAAGTCTGAATGGTTGACAGCTTTTTCAGAAAATGAAGCGTCGGCAACGTCAGCATCATCATGACTTTACTCCGACGGCTACTGTCACGTGGCCACTCAACCACCCGTATGCGCCTCTGCAGCCATGCATCTAGCTCTACATGCGCCTCAAAAGCCATGCGTCCCAGACTGTTCTCTGATCCCAAAAGACAGAAGGAAAGTCGCCTGCATGCGCCTCAAAAGCCATGCGCCCAGAATGGTTCGTGATTCCCAAAGGTTACGAGCCAAAGTCGCCTGCATGCGCCTCAAAAGCCATGTGCCCAGAATGGTTCGTGACTCCTAAAGGTTACGAGCCAAAGTCTCCTCATGCGCCCAATCCAAGGCACATTCTACCAGATCATCCCCTCCACCAAATCTGAGATCTCCGAGCCTTGGGTCGATGACACGTGTCCTTTGACTCAACTCATCCAAGATCTCAGCAATAGAAAGATCTTCTTCTCCGCTACGTGCCGGCTCACAACAGTAACATGAAGAAGTCAACCCCTCAATCAGGGCGCATCACCCGTACACCTTCATCAGCAATCTCCACGTGGCGTCCCCATGCACCGGCGTATCCTACATATGCGTGCATGAGCAGCCAGCCTGCAAAATAATAAATAGAGGGATCATTTCCTTCTGAACTAGGTACACACACATATCTACAACGAACACCCAGAGACTTCGTACCACCAGAGAGGCAGATACAGACACCCAACGTCTTCCTCCTCTCAGCAAGCTCCTGCACCCAGAGCAATCCAAACCTTTAGAGAAACGATAACCGTCGTCAGTTCGTCAACGGAGTCAACACATTACCACTCGCTCCATCGGCGCAAGGGACCCAGATAAACAAAAATGTACTCCTAGGACTACGTCTAAGTCCTATATTGTAACACTGTTCTGTTTGTATTGAAATTTGTAATCAAAGAATTTTAATGGCAAACAAGCTGGCGACTCTGCTGGGGACCTCTTTCTCCTCCACCGAAAAAGTTGTGTCGCAAGCCGACGACGTGGAGGTGGGCTCCTCCCACAAGACGCTGGTCGTACGCCTCAATCAACAGGCGTATGAGGAGTTCATATCTCAAGGCATTACGAGTCCTTCGAAGCGGCTGCCGAAGCCGCAGAAGACCCGCCGAGTATGGGTGTGCAAGGTCGACGCCTCGGGCACCACCACCGAAGGAGATACGCCAATCCAACCTTCCCTTCCTGCTGACGTCCTCAGCAACCAAGATGCGCCCGCTAGCGCAGCGCATCTCTCGGGGAAACGTGCGGCTAACCACGTTCTCCAGCCATATCCCTCTCAGGCGAGGAAGATGCATCGACGGAGCAGGGGCGCAGCCAATGCCCCGCGCATCACCTCTGATGTACTACGCGCCCCAACGGCCTGGTACGAAGAAGTCCAAGGCAGCACGGGCCACGCGTCCCAAATGTGCTATGCCAGCAATAAGCCAGAAGCATGCGCTCACAATCATGCACGCTGCTGATGGTAAGTTGTACAAGGTCGACTCGAGTGCTGCTGCGTCGAGAACGAGCCGACCTTCAAAGCCCTGGTCTCACTTGGGCGCATCTACTGCGTGCATAACCAAGTCGAGCAAGGCAAATCCAGTGGTCTTGAACTCCCGCGCCTCCTCCGGCGGAGCATTTGAGGTCCGTTCAAGTCACTCCAAATGTTGTGGTTCCCCCACTACTGATCGGGATGCCTGTTTGGTATTAAATTAGGGGGCGCAGCACTCACCTGACCACCCCGGCGTTTGGCCTTGACATGCGCCTGAAGGGGGTGTGAAGGTAGCACTCTCCTCCAACGACCTGCGTAACATGATCACTCACAAGCGCCGGTCAGGAGAGTCGACCAACAAGCATGATGTGCCTCTCACGGGGCATACTTGTGCGGTGGTCACCATCAACTGCTGTTACAAGGCGACAGTACCACCAAGGCAGTCAGTCTTCTAGCGGCTGCAATCATTGACACCCCTCCGACATCGCCTTGGGATGAAGGTGTCAACAGAAGAGGAGCCAAGGGTTGCTTCATGCAACGTGATCTCCAACTCCTCATTAGTTCAAAGGACGACCGGCAATTCCTCGTCCTTATCCAAAAGCCAGCCGAGGAAAACCAAGGCAGCTGTCTCGTCCTCCGGAGTGTTCAAAGGCACTCGGTCGAGGAAGAAGTTCTTAGAGGAAGCTGGGGGTAGTCAGACCATTCTTTCCGAAGACGAAGATGTCCAAAGCACAGCTGCGGCGGATCTTCATCCTCGAGGCAAAATCAGCCTCCCAGAGGCCCCTCAGAACGAGGATGTCCCCCAGAACTCAGCTGGGGGTAGTTTCGGAGACGAGGAGGCCCTTCAAGATGGAGCTGAGGGTAATCAGACCCTTGCAGATGCGTCCGTCGAGAATGACCTCCAAAACGTGGCTGGGGGTAGCCAAGGTGAAACTCCAGGAGAGGCGACTCCCATACATGAGAGTGAGGCCGAAAGCGAAGCCTCCACCAATCCATCTACTTCCGGCCATGTCATGACAATATACATGGCTGGGGATGATTCCGAGTCTGATGCGCCGCCCCAGGACATCGTCTAGCGCATAGACACATTGGAGGGAGGACTCAAAACCCTCTCTGCTTTCATGCAAATATTGACTCAGGCGGTGTTTAAAATACGGTCGGCCTTGACCCGAACACCTTCGACCGATCCCGACCCAGTGGCCAATGGGGAGTCGAGTGTACCCCTTCAACGGGTATCCTCAAACACAGACCGCCGAGAAGTACCCCGGACGTCTGAGCCCTCAAACGCTCAACTCCAAGTGGTACCACCTTCCCCGACTCCTAGCTCCACAAAGGATGTGGTCGAAATAATCAAGGACTTGCGGGAGTGCTTTGAGTCCAAGAACAGGCAAGAGGAGCGCCAGAAGATGGGCATTCCCTAACCCTATCCCTTCGAGTGGAACACAGTGGTTTATCCTCCAAAGTATAAATCGCAAACACTGATGCCATACGACGGAAAGGACTCTCCGTACCGCTACCTGACGTACTTCCAGTCCCAAACGGGACATCTCTCGAAGGAGGACGTACTCCTCACCAGCATCTTCGTCGGAGCATTGAAGGGAGTGGCATATGACTGGTACTGCAGCCTCCCCGACAATTCCATATCATCCTTCGACGACTTGACGTGCCTCTTCCTCGACCGCTTCTATGATGGTGGGAAGGACATGATAATGGCGTCCCTCATAGAGATACGCCAGAAGGAGAATGAAACGGTTCGGGTGTTCATCGAACGCTTCCAACAGGCCTACTTCAGACTACCTCCAGGCATGTCGGAACATGCGCTCCTCTTCTCTTGCAGCATGAACATGCTGCCTGCAGTCAAACTCTGGCTCAACTCTACTCCTCCTCCCGACTGGAGCTCCCTGATCATCGAAGCAGAAGTCGCAGAAAAGAAGGCAGCCAATGTACGTCTTCTGGGGGTCAGCTTACCTGCCTTTGATGACAAGGGGAAAAGGTCTGCAGCCAACAACCCCGGACGTGAGACAAAGGAAAAGCAGGCATTGACTGTTAATGCCTCGAAAGGCGCATCTGTGCCTACTCAGAAACCTCCACTTGTACCAAGGCCTAAGGAGGTTTATTCGTTCAACGACGAAGACACTCTACAACTTTTTGAAATACTGAAGCAGGGTGACAAAATCAAGCTTCCGGACCCAAAGCGGCCCAATGAAGTTGGGAAGGTGGACAACCCGAGGTACTGTCACTACCATCGGTTTGTCGGACACCCGACCAAGGACTGTTATGTCCTCAAAAATTACATCCAGTGCATGATCAATACGGATGTAATCTCCGTCGACTACGAAGAGAAGACGGTGTCAGCAAATGTGGTGTCACTCCAGTTCGGCACCTTGCCGCCAACTACCTCACAAGATGGCGTTGTCCTTATTCATAAGGCGACAATGGAGGTGGTTAACTTACCACCTACCCGTGATAATGTGAGTGGACTCATCCCACTCACCACATCTCGAGGAGAGGTCCTATGGGTCCACCCCGACCTCGTCTCCGAGGTGACTCAACCGGAGGCACGTCCTACCTCCAAATCCAAAGGCAGGAAGATCAAGTCTTGCCGCATGGTCTCTTCTTCAACAGAAGAGGCACTTCCTGGGCAGATGCGTTCACAACAGAACGCCCAACCCGGCGAAGCTGCTGCCGAGGTGGTGCCTCCTTGCACCGTCCCTGTTGTCCAGAAAGAGGGCCCGTCTAAGCCCTCAGCAGCCAATAAGCAGAAGTAGGTGGAGGCTCATTTCGACAGACCTCTACGAAAGGAGAATGCTTCGGGGCTAGCCAAGCCCCACAACTTCGACATATTGGCACAACTGGCCAGTACTCATGCCCGCCTATCTTTGTTCGAGCTCCTGCGTCTTTCCAAAGACTCCCGAGAAGCTCTCTGCGAAGCTCTGAAGGATGCCGAATTCTTTCTCAGTCAGGTCAAGCAGCCTGAAGACCTTCCAACTACTTGTGTGCACTGTCGTTGTGCAGATGAAGTTATCCCAAACATAACTTTCATCCAACAAGACATGCTGCTCAAGCACCACTGTCACGACCCGCACCCTAGAGTTAGGGCACGAGAACGTAACAACGCCTAGCCTACGCCGCAGTGTCGGCAGTAGAATGCTGTCCTAGGTCTCAATGCATCTAACAGTATAAGACTAAACAGTTTATACTCCCCGAATGGGGGTGACATAGCAGAATGTAAACTCAATCACATCTAAGGTAGAGCATAAAGGAAGATAGATAAAACATGAAATCGAAAAGAGATACAACAGATAGAAGACTAAGTGTCTAAGATACAAACTCAGAATACATCTCAAAACCCAAATACAGTAATCCATAAATACAACTCAAGATGACTAAAAATAAACTATAAGAAAAAACCTTAGCTATCTATACAACCTCTACTGTCTCCTCTAGGCTAGCAGACAACCTCCAGGCTATCTGTAAAATTTATCAACAGGTCCAGTCAGGACATGAGCGAGCACAGTATATCTCAACAGATCATAGTAGGTTAGAAAATATAATCATGCAGTAAAGTAAGATACATGAACTAAAGAAATACAGTATGTAAACAAAGAGAGAGAACTGTAATAGAAATATCTACTATAAGTAGAGAGCTAATAGTGACTAGTGAGTCAGAGTAAAATATAAACATGTGAATGGCATAGGAGATTCATGACTACAGCTAAGAGAGTGATTCATGACTACAGCTACTTGGATAAAACTCACATGCCTATTTTCACTCCCCCATCCCCAATCAATACACAAGGATCTGTTCAAGTTATGTTAAGATTTATGAAACTTCACATGGCTCATAAAATGAGTGATACGTGAAGGTGATTTATGATGGCTCTGTGAACATGAGAGTACATGTGTCACAAGCGATTCGTGAATCAGATGAAGCATAGAGATACGTGATGATTCATAAAACGCACAAAACATGCAGTATCCGATGCTCTTGAGGGGGATAACATCTCATGAAAAGATCCATATAGTACCAATCCGTGTGACCAACGTGACAGTATCAAGTAAAGTAATTTAAAGCAGGAAAATAATTCTAAACAGAATATGAAATGATCAGAGAATGTACTCGCCTGATATCTGAATGTCCAAGGTAAAGATACTGTCTGAGGAGAGGTGTCTGGCTCCTAATTAGAACAGCACAAGTCACAACATGTCCAGAAGGGTAATATAAAGCACTACAATGCATTCTACATGAATCTAGGTCAAACTAGGCCAAAGTCAACCCTTGGTCAACTCTGGTCAACTGCACTAGTCAAACTAGGTCATGTCCTAACCCAGCAAGTCTTACTAGGCCTAACCAAGACTATCCTAGCAGGCACACATCAATACAAGGCTATACAAGCCAATATATACCCAACTCTATATAGCATGCAGTTATTCAATACTCAAATAGGCAAGAATTCACATTGGATATACACTAGGTAATCTATTACTTTAAGCTATATATGTCTACACATATATACACATGCATATATTGGTATTCAATATTAGGTCTATAATCATGGCATTTCAAATGGTTATATAAACTTATATATTACAACACAATATGCTAACATATATATAATATACATACATAGCTAAGTTAACTATATTCATAAATACTTATTTAAAAGGCTATGTGTGTGTATGTGAACATGGCAAAGGGGCAAGTGAGGGTTAAATGGGTATACATAGTGTATACATATCAAAGAGTGTCAAAGTATAAGTGAACAAAGTGTCAAGTGTGATAGTGTCAACATAGTGTAAGGAGGTACATGAGGTAATATAGGATTTGTGTTAACATAGAACATTACATCTCATTAACTTGTATATTACACACATTACATCTATTACTACATTACATTCATGCTTGCATTCATTCATCATTCATTTATTCTCTTGTACTACTATATGTACCATACATTACATACTATGGAACCTACATATTCATTATAAGCCATACTTATACATGCTTACATTAGATAGGATACTTACACCTCATACATCATTTATTTAACCATTTACTCATGCTTGCATTTTCTATTTAATTACATAATGTATATACATTAACATGGGTTAAAATCAAATAGAATATTATATTATACACAAGGGTGCACAAAATGCATATGCCGGATAGTAACTCCTACTAATAATCAATACTATACCATCTCAGCATGAAATAAAATCTAGGATTAAAGTAGTTATAGATCTATGTGTTAGCTTTCCGAAACTTCAAACGGATCGCGTTTTCGTTTTCGAAAACTCCCGGAATCGCGAAAAAACCGAGAACGCGTTTGTCTTTCGTACAGCTAACACTCAAATAATTCTTCAGAAAGTTATAGAAAGAATTAGGCCTACTAATACATGTTTTTGAAAATTTAACTTCAATACGCTTCTTTTAAAAAAAACAGGAGATTAAATCGAGCTTTGAGCTAGAAGTTATGACATTTCTAAGTTAGGGCTGAAATTAAAAACGTGGTTAAAAATCATGACGGATTTAGGTAGTTTGAGACAAAAGAACACAAGTATATAACATAATATATCAAGAACTCACTCTCTACACTAATATATATATGAGACACTATAGAACACATCTCCAATACAAAAATATGAGATTAAACCTGTAATAATTCATTCATACATAACAACAACACATAGTGTGTCCAAATTTGGGATTTTCCCACATGGACACAACCACAACACAAAGGACACTCCTATGACCTCCAAATGGACACGAAATGGACAAAAATGGAGATACAACCATGGGGGTCATTCCTATGGGTTCAAAATAGACCTATATGCATGAGGAAATAAAAAGGAGAAGGGATTTATACCTTCCGGTAGATCGAATCGAAGAAAAGCCTTCCCGGAGCGACACCGACACGTAGAGATTCCAAAAGGACACGAACGAGCTCCGAATCCTCCAAAACTTGGGTAGCTTCCTCCTTGGCTAGAATGGAGAAGGAAAAAAGAAGATTTGGTGGTGAAATGAAAGGATTTGGTGGAGAAATTGCTAGGGATTGCTCTCTAGGAATTTGGAGAAGAACAAGAGAGAGAGTGTGGATGAGAATAATGAAATAAACTTGAGCCTATCCTCTCCCAAAGTGGCTGGCCATATGGGGCTATTTGTCCTATTATGGTAAGGTCCAAAATGCCCCCACTAACCTATTCTATGAGTATTAGGAAAGGGCTAATTGGTTGGGGCTAAATTAGTCATTCTAAAGTCTCTAATCACA
Source organism: Iris pallida (assembly GCA_029216955.1). Taxonomy (NCBI): domain Eukaryota; kingdom Viridiplantae; phylum Streptophyta; class Magnoliopsida; order Asparagales; family Iridaceae; genus Iris; species Iris pallida. Next base: position 10,126,819 of record JANAVB010033620.1, on the reverse strand, counting down.
CTAACCTTATCCATAATAATTAGTCTAACCTCGAACTAAAATATTTCTATAATATGGACTAAAATTAATATCATGTGGGCCATGCCTAACTAGTGTATGGGTCCCACTAGAGTCAAACTACCCCCGGGTCCCCGTTTCAAGTCGGATTGAGTTGAAATTCGAACCCGACTCAAATAACCCCAAAACAATATCATAAATAATAAAATAATATCAAAATAATTCAAAGAGGCCAAATGCAAAAAATATCCTTAGGCCAAAAATGACATTAAAATATCATAATCATATGGTTAGGCTCTAGGTCAAACAGTCTCTATGGTTTCACTAGCAAAACGTCAAAACCACAAGTCATTGATTTAAATAATTTTAAAATGATTTAAAATCACCAAAAATCATATCATGAATTAAATATTATTATTAAAATAATTATAAACACGAAATTTCAAAATTACCATCATTTGGGAAACTGGGTGCTACAACTCTACCCACCTTAGAAAAATTTCGTCCTCGAAATTTAAGATCGATAGTACTCCTTCTAGAGCCTCTAACCTACCCAATATCTAAGGTAACACCTTCTAACACTGGAATAATAAACGGACATCTAAAAAGTGTCAATCTAGGAATACCTCCAATACTGCTCTACTGTACGGCGGTAATAGAACTTCAATAAAATATGGACTGAAACCTATATCCAAAGGACTGGACCTATTTTAAAGTGGTCTTAACTAAGGATGAAAAGGAACTGATCATAGGCTATAGGTATGCTCAAACTATTATCTTCCTATTAACCATCTATTAATACATTCTATTACCATAGGAACGATGCATTACTAAGACATATAGACCCCTAGCTCTCATAACACATTTATACTCACCAAAAGACTAGTACATCCTATCAAGGCTGACACTATAATCTCTCATAAATCTCATAAGCTACATATTTATAGACACACATCCCCACATCAAGGACTAACCCATATATATCTACAACTGATACTAATGGGGTGACGTCCCTATTTTCCAACAATCAAGGTCTAAATTTTTTTTTTCTAAATCATGCAATTTAAAGGAATAGTATACAAGGTCAGGGCATACCGTAGCAGTTGGAAGTCTCACCTAGGTACACTAATTATTCTAGGTCAAAATAGTACTATAGTATCAACACATAAACAATCTAGGGTATCCTAATTGGGAAGGTAAGGGAACAACAATCATCAAGGTTGTAGGGTTGTCTACCATCCTATATAAAAATTGGTCTTTAACAAGCAGCTAAGAAATTATTAAAAGGTTACTTTTCCATAAAATAGCAAAAATTTAAAATTTAGGCACAACAAATCATAAATAGATTTTTGTCTTGACACGATCTAAGTTGATCAATTTCGGGATAAAACGAGATTTGGGCAAGAAGGGAAATCAATGAAATCAAAGTATGAGCACGAGCATCCAATGATGGAGGTTCAGGCCATGATTAAATTTAATTCGACTGAGTACGAATTCGAGGTTCATAGGCGATGAAAAGATTTGAAGGAGAATTGTCAAGGCTATCGCGAATGAGACTCTAGGGTCAAGTTTAACGATGTCTCCATTCTCGTAGATTGATACATGAAAAAAAGCGAACCAAAGTGCAATAGGCTGATCAGACCACCATGTACCGGTTCTGATTAGACAATATGTTAGTGGGCGGCCACCCAATTAAATATGTCATGACCAAGCTCGAAAATAGATAAGCTTGCAAAACTAAGGCTAATTTAGCAGCACAAGATATAAGGGTGGAGCCTGAGATGACTCCCGATGCCCCTTTGAAGATCCAACTCAAGGGCAAACCGCCTCAGAAGGTGCCTCCAATGAGCATCAAGCTACCAGGAAAAGCACCAACTCCTGAAGCTCCCCTGAAGATACGCCTCAAGGGAAAGCCGCCTCAAACATCGGCTCCCCTGGTGGCAAAATTACAGGGGAAGGCACCAATCACTGGAGGCGCAGTTGAGGCACCACTGAAGGTGGCAAACCGCGGCAGTCATCCAAGATGCCAGGGAGGGCTCACATAACCCTCTCGGACCCCAAAATCAAAGCTGTGGTGGACTCTCCTGATCCAACCCCAGTGCTTACAGATGAGGAGCTTGGCGAATATATCTCTTCTGATGTAGATGCACCCTCCTTAGACAGTGTAATCCTACGGGATAAAATCTCGTATTTCATCAATAATAGAGTGTCTTTTAATTATTCTTGTCTTCCACATTGGAATGCCATGTATACATTAGATAACGCTCTACAGTCGTTGCAAATACAAATAATGACCGTCCATCATGTAAATCGAGTAGTCCCGTTTCAAGGAGTCTGTTACATAGTCCCTCCACGGAGTCGAGACGAAGAATCTATCATCTTCGGCAAGGTCGAACGTCACCAAGACCTCCCGCCACTCGAGCCAGAACCAGATACCGGCAGAATACAACTCTATCGGTACACGGACAAAACAAAGTACCTCATCCAAAAGATGGGTTACGACCTAAGAAGCGACAAAGGCCTGAACTACGGCAAAGGTCGATGTCTCCCTCTCCGGCTTCCAACACCTAAAGGAAAGCCGCAAGACTACTACAACAAAACTCGACGGGGGGTAGGCTATGTCACGCCATCGTCAACTCCAGAGAGTTCAGACGCAGAGGAAGTTGAACATTCTCACTCATCTGAAGCGTCAACGTAGGATTCCGATACCAGTATCGAATCTGTCTTCAAGAGAGTGCTGTCAGCTAACATGACGTCAGCACAACCTTAAAAAGATGAAGACGAGGACCAAGCGCCGGAACCCTTCGAAGAAGAACCCTGGGCTCAACGCCTGGGACAACAATGGGAGTCTCGTTTCGAATTACGTGAATCTCCCACCGAGGATGAAGTCGAGCAGATCGACCTTGGGGATGGATCTTCTTCCAAACCCATCTTCGTCAGCAAAAGCCTGAAAGGAGAAGACAGAGAATCTTTAATCCAGCTGGCTAATGAATATATCGACGTCTTCGCCTGGAGCTACGTAGATATGTCGGGACTTGATCCCCAAATCGCGATGCATAGGTTAAACATCTTACCCGATGCCAAACCTATCAAGCAACAACAGCGGTGCTTCCGTTCGGACATCATAAACGCCATCGATCAGGAGGTAGACAAACTCTTGACTAGCGGCTTCATCCGTGAAGAGCAACACCCAGATTGGGTAGACAACGTCGTCGCCGTCACCAAGAAGAATGGGAAGATACGAGTCTGTATCGACTTCAGGGATCTCAACTTTGCTTTCTCGAAGGATGAATTCCCGCTTCCAATCACTGACGTGATGATCGACAACACGTGTGGCTTCGAGCGCATGTCTTTCATGGACGGGTATTCGGGCTACAACCAGATCAAGATGTTCCCTGATGACGTAAAACATACGTCATTCAGGACTCCAAAGGGTATTTTCTGCTACACAGTGATGACCTTCGGCTGAACAACGTCGGTACGACATACCAACGAGCTATGAGCACCATCTTCCGTCAACATCTTCGTAAAACAGTCAAATGCTATGTTGACGACATCGCAGTCAAGAGCCGCCTTAAAGGAGATCACCTACAGGACCTGAAGATAGTCTTCGATCTTATGCGGGCACATCAACTCAAGATGAACCCCACTAAATCCTTCTTGGGGGTTTCTAGCAGAAAATTCTTGGGCTTTGTCATCACGGCGAAAGGCATTCATGTTGATCCCGAGAAGACCAAAGCCATCCTCAACATGGACCCTTCGAAGAATCTTCGAGAACTTCGGGGCTTACAGGGACGTCTGGCGTACATCCGGAGGTTCATAGCAAACCTTTGCGGCAAATGTCAACCCTTCACCCAGCTCATGAAGAAGGGAGTCTCTTACGTCTGGACAGAGGAATGCCAAAAGGCTTTCGACGACATTAAAGCCTACCTGACGAGCCCTCCAGTTCTGGTGGCACCCGTCAGTCACAACTCGCACCCTTTTTTTTTTAAACGGATACGAGACGTGTCCAAGCCAGCCTATGCCGCAGTGTCGGCGGTAGAACGATGTCACGGCCATGAAGATCAAAATCACAAATAATACTCATTCACAAAAATTAATTTAATTTACAAAGAGCACAAGTTTTACTTTTGCAGGAAACATAAACTTGTACAATTATAGAATGACTACCACTCAACTATCTAGCTAGTCTCTAAGCTCCGGTCTGCAAGTATCCCCGTATCTTCCATGCTAAGTGAATCCACGGCTAACCTGAAAATATTAGTTTTCAGTCAGGAATGGAACGAGCACAATTCAATGAATGCAATTTCAAATAAAGAAAATGACTATAAGATAAAGGTTAGACATCAATCATGAGTTTTGAAAATAACAGTAAAGCCGTAAGAAAAATCAATAGTAATAAATAGACCAATATACTTTCCACCGTTAGAAGTACCTTTGATATGTGATCAGTCTGGGCTACTACACCGCATGGTCTACGAGGTCTACTTGCATGAAAATAAACAATGTCTACGAGGTCTACTGCAGAAAATAAACAATGTCTACGAGGTCTACTGCATAAAATAAACAATGTCTACGAGGTCTACTTGCAGAAAATAAACAATGTCTACGAGGTCTACTTGCAGAAAATAAACAATGTCTACGAGGTCTACTTGCAAAAAATAAATAATATCTACGAGAACTACTGCATAAAAATAAACAATATCTACGAGGTCTACTTGCAGAAAATAAACACGGTCTATGGTCGGATCACACATCCTTGGTACTTCTCATTCCCGACTCAATAATTTATAATAGAGTATAAAAGAATCACATAACCAATGACTAATCAATAAAATATAGTAAAGATCAATATCGAAATACAGACAATAAACTGTACTCGCCTGTGGTCCTCTGCTGGTGAAACCGACAGTCTGAACTACTCAATGTGCCACAATAGTCAAAACCCGTACAACAGTCCCCGGAAGCTGAAATAAACATCACCAATATTCTTAGAATAGTCAAATTAGCTAGGATTGCCTGTCCTTAAGTCCAATTCTGGACATAGGGGCAAAACGGTAATTTCGGGCAAAAACGATATCCGCCGTTGGACCCGCTTTGCACCGAAAAGCGTGTCAGAGTCCACGGTCTCTAAAGTCGTCAAACTACATGTCTACAGATCTAGTTTTTTGATACGAACCCAACCGTATATCCAAAGTTGGATTTCGACAGGCCGTGCACAAAATCGCCCGTCGAGTGGGATCGTAGGGCCCGCAAAATGGTGATTTTATCAACGGTCTCAGAATCGGACCAAACTTGGCATACAGGACCAGAAAAATGATACAGTTCTGTTGGCACAAGTTTCGTCGCGATCTGACGAGCGTGCACAAAGTAATTGGAGAATTTGCAAAGTGCACGATACGGTAAATTTTGACGGATGCGCATCAAATTCGTCGTGCACACGCGACCAATTCGAATTCCGTCAAAGCCCACACGACCACGAAGCCGTTACGTAGCTTTTGATGCCTTCGGTTCGCGACCACTTGGCCCGGAATGGTGGGACGCACGTCATGTGGATGGTTTTCAATATTTTGAAATAGATTTTTCGTGAACTTTACACAGGTTTTATTTAGTGAATACCTAGATATATTTAAAACTACAAGAAGGGTTTTGTTGCCCTACATGTTGTCGATAAATGCCTTCAAAAGGATTTTGAAATAGATCACTGTTTTGCAAGAAATCGGGAATCAAACTGGGGACTTTGGGACAGTCTCTATATTCCGAATTTTGAGATTTTTCTCGATCTTTGGATCGAATTTCCGAAGAAGCTAACGCATGACGATGGAATCTATTTGAAGGGAAAAACAGAGGGTAAGGTTGTCGACAAACCTGCGAAGGCCGATCGCAAATCGACGAACCGTGGAGACGGAACCAGTGTCACGAAGTAGGTCGTGACATGGCTGCTGCTGATCGGTTCTCCCTCGCGCGCGCTGTACGTGCGCCCTCCGGCGGTCTGTGCGACCACGCGCGGCGGTGGGGCGCAGCCAGGGTGGCGCGCCGTCGCCGTCCAGGTAGGGGGTCACTAGGGACTGGTGTCGGCGCAGCGGGTATCGACTTAGGGTTTGGTGTTTGGTTCGACTGTTCTCTCGATTTCGAGGGCCGCATATATACGACTGTACTCGGTTTCTACTGTTATATATAAAAGTTTGTGGGGAGAGGCTAATGAGCTGTGTAGTTGCTCGGCCTATGGGCTGAGAAAAGGTTACACTAGCAGTTTGGCATGGCCACTGCTGTTGCATCCTTTCTAATTCTTTTTATCACTTCTATTTCCTTTTTTTTATTAAACTAATGTATATATATATTTATATATACCATTTTATGTATCATATATATATACCTACGCTATATATTTATGTATGCACGCACGTATACACCGTATGTATATCTTATATATTTATATATTCATAAACACACATATTCCTATATTATATACACGTATACATATAATTATCTTTACATAATTCTGTATCTCTATGGATATACCCACACATATACATATTATGTATATTTATATATGTATATACTTATACATTTTATACATACACATATATGATATATATTTATATATACGAACACTTATACACGTATATAATATATTTATATATTTATCAATACATATATATATATTTATCAATCCATATATATATACATGTATATATATATCTATATACTTATATTTATTTATCCACATATTCCTATATATACTTATACATTACATGTTTATATATATAAATACACTTATACATGAGTACACAGATACACATATATATATATGTATTTATATATATATATATATATATATATATATATATATATATATATATATATATATATATATATATATATATATATATATATATACACACACACATACACTAATATATATATATATATATATATTAGTGTATGTGTGTGTGTATATATATATATATATATATATATATATATATATATATATTTATATATACATACAAATATATACATAAATAATATTTATTAGTCAATAAACTAATATAAAATAATAATATTAAATAATACTCCCAATAAAATAATAATAATAATAATATCAAAAGTTAATAAACCAATAATGGTATTTATAATATTTAATTAAGAATACTTAAAAAATATTCATCAGATGATTAAAACGGAATTCGACACCCTCATACCAAGATACATCAACACGAATGTCACAGGACGTCCCGCATTGACTACATAGGCTTAGGCTCAGTTCGGGTTCAATTTGACTAGTTTGGTGCGACCGGGTCACCTAGACGTCAAATAATATTAATAGTGACTAATTAACTATTTATAATGGTCACGTCACAACTTGGCCTGGTTTTCCTAGTTAGGACACACTTATGGCTGGATCTCCCTTGGCATGGCTAGTACACCAGTCAAGGCACGCCGTTGCACTACCCGTGCCATGATTCCTAGTCGGCTGGTACTTCAAAACTCAACTATGGCTAGAGTTACCTACCGTAATACATAACTAAAATAATTATTTATAAATTCTAAAAATAACCATTCCAATAAAATAAAAAATAATAAAATATGTCTAAATTTTCAAGAAGGGGAGCTACAAATCTACCCACCTTAAAATAATTTCGTCCTCGAAATTCTAGAACATGCCAAAAATTCAAAATAAAAGTAAAAGAATAAATTCACTGTTACCACAATCTTCTCCTAGCCATTTTCTAACTTCAATCCTTGAGGACTTCTACCCACCTTTGGTCACACTACTTCCTCAAGTTTTATGTCACTAAAACTTTATAATCATCCAACTACATGCACAAGTTTCTTCCAATCGCTATCTACTGCTTATGGCATCTATAATCCCTTCATATCTATCAAATAACCCTAACAAGCAACAAATTCACACAAATAGCCAAGAAATATTGGTAACTCTAATAAGCATGACCATTCTCGCTCCGAAATAGGGAGGACGTGAAGATAAGGAAGTATAATCGAAGGAAAATATGAAGTTCCCAAGGCGGTAGGGGGTATCCCATGATGCAGATGGAATAAAAGTTTATGAACCATTGACTTATTTGCTAGATTGGCTACTCTAGTCCAGTCACTTGCTAAATCGAAGAACTCTTCGTTTCCTAGAGGGCTTGCACTCCGTTCAATACAGAAGTCCCATTCTTGAAATTCTAAACCGTATCCATAATAGAATGGAATCTGAGAAATCAAGATTGTGATCTTTTCCGTGGTTATTTAAACACACGAGCAAGGAATAATTACATTGCAAGATCGTATCGCGACTTCCAAGTAGATGGAATAAGGGTTACGAATGACTCCACATTCTAGGAGGTGGAGGCTACATAGGTATAGGGCCTATTTCAAATAGTTTGGTATTATAGTCCAAAATGGTGGTATATATATATATGGATGGATTTTACTGGGTCTTAATGGGTTCTCCTATTGGACATCGATCGTTGGTTGGTGAACCTTGGATTTCAATCTATATTGGCTGAACAAGATCCCAACGATAAACTATTTTTTTTACTAGGTTAGGGTAACCTAGAATGGTTTCCACTCAAGTGGTTGAGCTAATTGCCGGTCGGGTTAGCTAGCTAGGTTCCTAAATCCAAGATGTGCCTTTCGTGAACTTTTGTGTTTAAGTAGCACGAAAAGACACAATTGAGTGGCATACTAGTGGCATGTGCGTGGTAGGCTTCGAGTAGATCATAATCATATATTGGATCGAAGGAAATGAGTCAAGGTTGAGCTCTAAGGGTAAGTCGGAAATATACTGGTATTACGGTAAGGGTTATAGCTAGTCCTTTTAACTTAAAAGTCGCAGCACAAAAATATAGTTACAAGGGGACGGGTTTCAGTGGGACATGGTATACCTAGATGATGGTGGACTCGTCTAGATCTTGTATGTGAAATCTGTTGGAAGCTAACAGCTGGTCTCGTGCTCCGATTGTTAATGGCACGGCCGGGGACACAAAAATGATCTAAATGGAAAGTGGGAGTCCAACGAGACACCAACTATCATTCTAATGGAAATCATTCTAATTAATCGGTAATCCTTGTATACCCCAAAAATTTTAGGAGGCTTACAGTCTACCCACCTTAGAAGCTAGGATATGGTTTTAGGAATAATGAGACTAGAAGAATTCCAAAAGTCCGGGTATTGTACCTCGACCCTTGTTAATAAAGAATCATGCACGACGGAATGGGGTACGATGGTTATAAGTCAAGTCAATGATCGTTCCTCAATAAATGGAACATGAGTGTGTACAATTACACACGGTCGATAAAATAGAATGACCTACTCGTCCATCGTATACAAGAGTTATCGATGGGGTAACCAACTCTAGGGCACATCATATGAAAAAGATTTCTAACAACCAAGTCATGTATTTCTATTTGTGTCGAGTCGGCCGGACTATTGTCACACGGGTTCTAGTTGAAGTAAGCTTCAAAGGATGGTTAGAGGTTCACAACATTTGGTCTCTTGAGAATAGGTATTCTCCTAGGTTGGAATTACGACTAAGGGTAAAACCCTAATCATTCTTAAATTAAGATGGCTTGAAAGTCTCGATAACAGTTTGGGGTCGAGAGGAGAACGAGTAACTCAATCACAGGACTGGCCGTTAGTAGCTACACTTGTGCCTACCATTATCATAGCCATGGGAATACTCTGTATCTCTCTACCATCACGAGCTTTCGTCTTTCCAAATCGGTGAAAGATAAAAACAATAAAGAATTCAAGGAAGATGTTACTGAATACAATTTCGTGCTTCAAGGGCGAACATATAATTCAAGAGGAATTGTCAATGCAGTCACGGATGAGATCATAGAGACACCTACATCTCAATCCACGTAGGGTAATTAGATAAAGTGCGAACCAAATGCATCATGGTTGATCAGACCATAATACACTGATTCTGATTAGACAATATGTTAGTGGGTGTCCCCAGTAAACATATGTCTTGAATCAAGCTCGATAAACGAGTAAGCTTGCAAAAACTAGGCTGTAATAGCAGTATTGGTCAAGATAGTCAAGATACAAGTACACGAAATTTTTGAAAGAAGGCACAAATAGTTCGAGTTTTGTGAGAATCAAACCTTACCCGGTGTTCTTGCTTATACAGTCTTCCTACTATCTTCTGATCCACAAGGACTTGGTCGACTAATGGGTTATGGTCATTCTAAATTCTATATTCTAGGTAACCCTTTTAGTGTCAGTCGATAACCTCGTCAATGGGTCACAAGGACCACAGAATGCTAGATCGGGAGACGTGCTATCCAACTTACAAAACTTTCACCAATATTGGCTTCGGATCTTATGGAACACACAGGGCACTGTCCTATCCTCTATAGTATTCTTAATTTGTAATCACGTCTGAAGTCATTTCACCGAGGACTATGTCTCGCCCGTAAAATTGGGCTGTGGTAATCCTTGGTTTCGTAACTCAAATATGATACAATTCGAACATTACTTAACTCTATCCAATATTGGCTCAAGGATAACTACGATCAAGGGTGGACCACTAGTCATATCCCTAGCAAATTCTATAACCGATATTTTCCTAATTCTCCTTTCAACTCTAGGGGTCGTGTCTCGCCAGTGCGCTGCTGGCTGCAGTGAATCCTTAGTCTCCAAAATTTAAATAAATGGCGACAGTGCGCTGCTGTCCTGCCAGTATAAGTTAACTAACATTCTCGTAACTATATTTATAAAACTTCATGGGCTTCTATAGATTCAAACAAGTTGACTATGAAATAAAGCGTAAACATTTGTCCTATCAGTCACAACCCTTAAAATAAAGGATTGAACAAGGAGAAATAACTGAGGACAAAAGAAATACAAACATTCTAACTATTCCATGTGTATTCAAGCCTTTGAGGAAAAACTTGAATCGAAACTAACTTGGGGTTCATCTATGGATAACATAAAAATAACAATTCCTAGGGCAAAATAGGAACTAAATAGGCAATTTGACTAAGATGTGAGGATGATATCAAAAGGGCAAGGAGAAAGAATTGCACCATTTGTCAAGGTTAGATCATTAATTCTATGAAGCCCTGCGTTACCAAGGGAATAATCTATCCAAATTAGATTACATCGTCATATCAAGAGATACTAGTGTACTTATGGGGATCTGATAACTATCAAAATTAATAACACCTTATCTACATTGCATGGCCTAGACTACCCATCGGTAAATTTCTATAAGCGACTCCTAGTCCTAGTCATTCTCGTAAATTAAATTAATTTCTAATTCGTAAATGAGCATTTCCTAGTCGCAGGCTCGCAATAGTACAACTAACTTAAGTACTATCACGAGTTCGCATTATTTGCAAAAATGGACCTGCATGGGCCACCACAAAAACTTGTCACGACCCGCACCCGTTTTTTTTAAACGGATACGAGACGTGTCCAAGCCAGCCTACGCCGCAGTGTCGGCGGTAGAACGCTGTCACGGCCATGAAGATCAAAATCACAAATAATACTCATTCACAAAAATTAATTTAATTTACAAAGAGCACAAGTTTTACTTTTGCAGGAAACATAAACTTGTACAATTATAGAATGACTACCACTCAACTATCTAGCTAGTCTCTAAGCTCCGGTCTGCAAGTATCCCCGTATCTTCCATGCTAAGTGAATCCACGGCTAACCTGAAAATGTTGGTTTTCAGTCAGGAATGGAACGAGCACAATTCACTGAATGCAATTTCAAATAAAGAAAATGACTATAAGACAAAGGTTAGACATCAATCATGAGTTTTGAAAATAACAGTAAAGCCGTAAGAAAAATCAATAGTAATAAATAGACCAATATACTTTCCACCGTTAGAAGTACCTTTGATATGTGATCAGTCTGGGGTACTACACCGCACGGTCTACGAGGTCTACTTGCATAAAAATAAATAATGTCTACGAGGTCTACTGCAGAAAATAAACAATGTCTACGAGGTCTACTGCATAAAAATAAATAATGTCTACGAGGTCTACTTGCAAAAAATAAACAATGTCTACGAGGTCTACTTGCAGAAAATAAACAATGTCTACGAGGTCTACTTGCAGAAAATAAACAATGTCTACGAGGTCTACTGCATAAAAATAAACAATGTCTACGAGGTCTACTTGCAGAAAATAAACACGGTCTATGGTCGGATCACACATCCTTGGTACTTCTTATTTTCGACTCAATAATTTATAATAGAGTATAAAAGAATCACATAACCAATGACTATTCAATGAAATATAGTAAAGATCAATATCGAAATGCAGACAATAAACTGTACTCGCCTGTGGTCCTCTGCTGGTAAAACCGACAGTCTGAACTACTCAATGTGCCACAATAATCAAAACCCGTACAACAGTCCCCGGAAGCTGAAATAAACATCACCAATATTCTCAGAATAGTCAAATTAGCTAGGATTGCCTGTCCTTAAGTCCAATTCTGGATACAGGGGCAAAATAGTAATTTTGGGCAAAAACGATGTCCGTCGTTGGACCCGCTTTGCACCGAAAAGCGTGTCAGAGTCCACGGTCTCTAAAGTCATCAAACTACATGTCTACGGATCCAGTTTTTCGATACGAACCCAACCGTATGTCCAAAGTTGGATTTCGGCAGGCCGTGCACAAATTGCCCGTTGAGTGGGACCGTGGGGCCCGTAAAACGGTAATTTTATCAACGGTCTCAGAATCGGACCAAACTTGGCATATAGGACCAGAAAAATGATACAGTTCTGTTGGCACAAGTTTTGTCTCGATCTGACGAGCGTGCACAAAGTAATTAGAGAATTTGCAAAGTGAACGATACGGTGAATTTTGACGGATACGCATCAAATTCGTCGCGCACACGCGACCAATTCGAATTCCGTCAAAGCCCACACGACCACGAAGCCGTTACGCAGCTTTCGATGCCTTCGGTTCGCGACCACTTGGCCCGGAATGGCGGGACACACGTCATGTGGATGGTTTTCGATATTTTGAAATAGATTTTTCGTGAACTTTACACAGGTTTTATTTAGTGAATACCTAGATATATTTAAAACTACAAGAAGGGTTTTGTTGCCCTATATGTTGTCGATAAATGCCTTCAAAAGGATTTCGAAATAGATTACTGTTTTGCAAGAAATCGGGACTCAAACTGGGGACTTTGGGACAGTCTCTATATTCCGAATTCGAGATTTTTCTCGATCTTTGGATCGAATTTCCGAAGAAGTTAACGCATGACGATGGAATCTATTTGAAGGAAAAAATAGAGGGTAAGGTTGTCGACAAATCTGCGAAGACCGATCGCGAATCGACGAACCGTGGAGACGGAACCAGGGTCACAAAGTAGGTCGTGACATGGCTGCTGCTGATCGGTTCTCCCTCGCGCGCGCTGTGCGCGCCCTCCGGCGGTCTGCGCGGCCGCGGGCGGCGGTGGGGCGCAGCCAGGGTGGCGCGCCATCGCCGTCCAGGTAGAGGGTCACTAGGGACTGGTGTCGGCGCAGCGGGTATCGACTTAGGGTTTGGTGTTTGGTTCGACTGTTCTCTCGATTTCGAGGGCCGCATATATATACGACTGTACTCGGTTTCTACTGTTATATATAAAAGTTTGTGGGGAGAGGCTAATGAGCTGTATAATTGCTCGGCCTATGGGCTGAGAAAAGGTTACCCTAGCAGTTTGGCATGGCCACTGCTGTTGCATCCTTTCTAATTCTTTTTATCACTTCTATTTCCTTTTCTTTTTATTAAACTAATGTATATATATATTTATATATACCATTATACGTATCATATATATATACCTACGCAATATATTTATATATGCACGCACGTATACACCGTATGTATATCTTACATATTTATATATTCATAAACACACATATTCCTATATATATACACGTATACATATAATTATCTTTACATAATTCTGTATCTCTATGGCTATACCCACACATATACATATTATGTATATTTATATATATACACTTATACATTTTATACATACACATATATGATATATATTTATATATACGAACACTTATACACGTATATAATATATTTATATATTTATCAATACATATATATATATTTATCAATCCATATATATACATGTATATATATCTATATACTTATATTTATTTATCCACATATTCCTATATATACTTATACATTACATGTTTATATATATAAATACACTTATACATGAATACACAGATAAAAAAAAATAAAATAATAAAATAATATATATATATATATATATATATATATATATATATATATATATATATATATATATATATATATATATTTATATATACATACAAATATATACATAAATAATATTTATTAGTCAATAAACTAATATAAAATAATAATATTAAATAACACTCCCAATAAAATAATAATAATAATATCAAAAGTTAATAAACCAATAATGGTATTTATAATATTTAATTAAGAATACTTAGAAAATATTCATCAGATGATTAAAACGGAATTCGACACCCTCATAACAAGATACATCAACACGAATGTCACAGGACGTCCCGCATTGACTACATAGGCTTGGGCTCAGTTCGGGTTCAATTTGACTAGTTTGGTGCGACCGGGTCACCTAGACGTCAAATAATATTAATAGTGACTAATTAACTATTTATAATGGTCACGTCACAACTTGGCCTGGTTTTCCTAGTTAGGACACACTTATGGCTGGATCTCCCTTGGCATGGCTATTACACCAGTCAAGGCACGCCGTTGCACTACCCGTGCCATGATTCCTAGTCGGCTGGTACTTCAAAACTCAACTATGGCTAGAGTCACCTACCGTAATACATAACTAAAATAATTATTTATAAATTCTAAAAATAACCATTCCAATAAAATAAGAAATAATAAAATATGTCTAAATTTTCGGGAAGGGGACCTACACCGTCGGTGGCAAACCATTCCTGCTCTACGTCCGAGCCATGAATCATTCCATGGGCGCTCTGCTGGCTCAAAACAGCGATACAGGCTACGAGCAAGCGATCTACTACCTCAGTCGAACGCTCATCGGGGCTGAACACCGGTACAACCCCGTTGAAAAGGAGTGCTTGGCCTTGGTGTTTGCCATCCAGAAGACTCGCCATTATGTCTCAGGCCAGACAATTCATGTCGTCTCCCGAGTCAATCCACTCAGAGTCCTCATGACGAAGCCAGGGTCATTAAACTCCCGGCTAGCTACATGGGCGATCCTGCTAACACCATACAACATGGTGTTTGTGCCACAAAAAGCCGTTAAGGGTCAGGCCCTGGCCGACTTTTTAGCTGCACACCCCATCCCGGAGTCCTCAAGACTCTATGAAGACATCCCGGATGAGATCCATATGTCACCGAAGAAAGCTCCGTTTGGCGGATATTTTTCGATGGCGCTTCAAGAACAGGCCCCAAAGGCCAGATCGTCGCAGGATTGGGGTAGTCTTAGTCTTCCCCGATCAGCTGGTCATCCAGCGTGCTTACTCTCTGTCGAAGCCGTGCTCCAACAATGTTGTCGAGTACAACGCGCTCATTATGGGACTCCAGCTGGCACGACAGCTGGGGGTGGATCATTTGGAAGCCTACGGTGACTCGAAACTCGTCGTAAACCAGATCCGAGGGCAATACGAGGTTTGCCAGGAAGATCTGATCCCTTACCATGAAGTTGCATTGAACATCATTTCAACCTTCACCGGGTTCTTTATCGAACACGTACCTCATCCACAAAACCTAGAGGCCGATGCTCTGGCTGGCCTCGCGACCTCATTAGCAGTACCCCTTGGGACTCAACACTACGTCACGGTAGTTGGCCGAGACTTGGTTTGTCCTAAAAACAACCTATGCTTACGAGTGGACCACGCCATGCCGACAGGTACTGGGGTTAATATCCGAGACTGGAGGTTCCCGTTCATCGACTTCGCCGTCTACAGAATTCTCCCAGAGGACCCGAAGGAAGCCGTCTCAGTCAGGAGACGTTCTCTTCGATTCTACTATGATACAGCCACTAAAATGCTGTACCGACGCTCCTATGATGGGCTTCTCCTTCGATGCCTGTCCAACGAAGAGGCGACCGAAGCTCTTCGAGAAGCTCATGACGGAACTTGCGAAGATCATCAACCTGGTCCTAAGTTGCAGGATCGACTGTGACGCATGGGCTACTATTGGCCAACCATGGCCGCTGATGCTGTCGACTATGCTAAGAAGTGCCATGCATGCCAATTTCACACAGACTTCATTCATACGCCGTCAGAACCACTACATCCTACAGTCGCTTCCTGGCCCTTCGAAGCCTGGGGTATGGACATAGTAGGGCCGATCACCCCTCCTTCATCAAGGGGCACCGCTTCATCCTGGTCATTACCGATTACTTCTCCAAGTGGGCAGAAGCAGTCCCATTGGCGGAAGTAAAGAGCTCCAGGGTGGTCAGCTTTATCAAACACCATATCATTTACCGTTTCGGAGTACCCAGGCGGATCATCCATAATAATGGTCCTCTATTCATCAGCCATGTTTTCAGCAGATTCTGTGACAAGAATTGTATTTAAAACGTGGCATCAACCGCCTACAATTCGGCAGCAAACGGATTGGCCGAGGCGTTCAACAAAACTATCGTTAGGCTGCTCAAAAAAGTCGTGTCATCCAACAAACGCGACTGGGACGAAAAGCTTGGCGAATGTCTTTGGGCCTACCGCACAACGGTACGAACCCCAACAGGCAACATACTATTCTCCCTGGTCTACGGGAGTGAAGTGGTACTGCCTCTCGAGATCCAGATACCCTCACTCTGTGTAGCAATCACAAACAAATTCACAGAAGAGGAAAATCAACGTCATCGTCTGCGAGAGCTGGAGGCACTTGACGAAAAGCGCTTCTTAGCTCAACAACGTAGCGAACTCTACCAAGCCCGTATATCACAGGCTTTCAACAAGAAAGTCAAACAAAGAACTTTTTAAGTTGGCGACCTGGTTCTGGCAGTCAGGAGACCGATGGTGTTAACTCACAAGACACCAGAAAAGTTCGAGCCCAAGTGGGAAGGACCTTTCATCATTGAGACGATATACTCAAACGGTGCATACCGCCTCGCCAAACCCAATGGGGACTTGTTCATGATGCCCATCAATGACAAGTTCCTGAAGAAGTACTAGTCCTGACATCTTCCAGATATGTGCTTCCACAAGGGGATCTATGGACCCAACCATCAGGATTCAAAGACAATTCCCTTCCAACAAAACCATACGCTTTCGAAACCCAGCTGTTCCGTAGCATCCTCCAGTAGAAAGACAACCACGTCCACATCACCTCGGAGTTGTCCCTCTACACCCTATAAAGCGGAATCTTACACTTCGTAAGCCTACGCTATCCTTCATGTTTACCACGTCCACATTACCTCTGAGTAAACATCTCGTACAAACAACCCCTGCATTGTCGTACATTGATCGCAGAACTTCCACTTCCACATCACCTCTGTGTTGTTCAGCGTATCCCCCCAGGATCACTCCTACCACGTCCATAATACCTCTGAGTAGGAAGATTCTATCATTTGAACCCCAATGATTGCCACATCCACATTACCTCTGAGCAAACATGTTGGTTCCTTCAAACTTATTATCTGTACCTAAAAGCCAAGGTGCGCAAAAGATAATAGGTCCACACAAATCATCAAGTTCATGATAACAAAAATGAACACAAAAGTTGCGTAGTTCTTTATTTTATAAAAAAGAGAGAGTACAAAACTACACTATCCCCCAGCAAGAGTTGCAAAAACATAAAAAGGAGAGGCTACAGTCCCTAAACATCCCCAAGGTTGGCTGAGAGCTCTCTAACTCGACGTCTCAAGTCGGCTGCATGAGCCTCCACAGTCGCCAGGACTCGACGCTCAGCTTCTTGACGCATCAATTCAACAGCCTCAGCGGAAGTATCATTCTCATGCTTCTCATCAAGCTGTTGTCACTGCCGAGCTAGGGCAAGAGCCCGATGAGTGAAAGTTGCTTCCTCCTTCTTGAATGCTACGTGTTCAGCCTGGACACATTCTACATCTAACTGGAGTCGGGCCCGTTGGTCCTCAAGGCGGCGCATCTGGGCGTTGATCTCCGTGATATTAGCGTCCAACGCAGCTCGCGTTTCCACTGTCTCCTTCATGGACTGAGACAACTGCCCTACCGCAGCCTCAGTCTCAGCCACCTCGCGCTCCCAGATGCTCACAGTGGCCTGGTAGGAAGACTCAATCTAAGCGATCAACTTCCCCTTCTCTGTATCTATCAAGACGGAAAGATCATTTCACTGGATGTGCTGAAGCTCCGTGAGCCGCTGGTCCAGCTCGATCACTGAAGCCTCCAGGATCTCGGCCATATGGTCGTGGCCCTAGTGAACGCGGATCAGCTTGATATAAGGCATTGCCAGAGTTCTTGCCGTCGCAAAGCTTCCGTTGGCATCCATCACCGCAGATACACCCCTCTGCAGCATTTTATACACCCCCTCGACGATAAATTTCACATATTCATCTGCGTCCGCGAGCACCTGCGGTGTCATAGCAGGAGTTGGGGGAGCTTCTGTAGTTAGCGGACCGGAAGAAGATCCGCCAACCTCAACCTGCGAGACTGGAACCTCGGTATCAATAGGCTCTTCATCAACATGGGCCGGACTGCTAACCCGAGGAGCCGTAGGAACAGAGGAAACCGGCACAGGCGTCGAGATAGTACCCCAAGTAGGAGGAGCAACAAAAGGTTCCACACCCTTACCCTTCTCAAGTTCGGAGGAACCACCAACGCCAACGGCCACCTCTTCTGCCCCCAACGTCCTATCAACGGTCAATACCTCCCCTGGCAGAACGGGAAGATCAACACTCATCTCCTGGCCCGCCCCAGGAGACAGGACTGGCAGATGAATCTTATCCTTCTCAAGTCCCTCTGCAGGGACAGGATCTGTCGCTACCTCCTGATCGGTAGCCACCTCAATTTCTACGGGTGAGGCTGGGGTAGGACTCGACAATGATACAGGCGACCTTCCCTCATCATGACAAGGAGGGGAATCAACCCTCTCCTCTGTTCCAACCATATCTGTTGCCGCCTTAACAGACTCTTGCAATGCTGGAGGGACGTCGTCGGAAGGCGACGAACTCCAATCTACTTCATCATCAGGATGCCTCGAGTCCGTAGGACCCTCAACGTCCAAGGCCTCCGCGATAGATCGTACCTTCCCGGAAGTTGTTGCAACCTCCGCAATTCTTTCAACAAAGTCAGGAGATACTAAAACCTCCGCAGGGACATCTTCGGGACTCTCCTCCACGGGAGACATTATCATCGGTGGAATACGCTCATAGAAGAGCTTGCCACCTCCTTCGGTTTACTAACACCCGGTTTTGAAACACGGGTCTTCTTCTTCGACGATCCCTATAAGAAAAAAAGCATAAGTCACCAGAATGACAAGATGAACCAGAATTACAGAGGATGCCTTACCTCAGCAGGAACTGATCCCGCTGGCGTTTCAAGTGGCACTCCTGTAGCCTTTGGAGTCGACGTCTTTTTCGGCCTTTTTGGTACAGAAGAACCAGCTTCTGTGTCTGCCCGTCTCTTCCCAACAGACGGATATTTCACTGGTGCTGCAGCAGCGGCCCGATATCCCGCCAATTCTAGTGGACGATATGATCGGGCTGCCATCAACATATTCGCCGTGGCCTCCAACTGAGTTCCAATGATGAAACTAGTCTCCCTGTCATAACCAGGAGACGCAGTATTCATAGTGTAATACAGCTTGGCGGCCGAATACAGGATCTGTGGCCGAGGGTTATAAACGGGCACCGTAAACTGAACACCAGTACACCCGGTATTGTAATATTGCCAGCCCCAGGCTCCGTCCAGCAAACTACCGACGAACCCCAGACTGCTACTGGGATTCCGTAGCATCAGCTGAGTATAGCCAAACTGGCGAGCAAACCGACTGGGCAGATATGGCTCCAGATAACATCTATTTTGGTTGTGATAGACCAGGTGAGAAGGCCGAATGCTTTGCAACCAACGAAAACCCCATTTCGGCAAAGTAATCGCATCTTCGCCCGAGTCAACTAAATCTTGATCGGCCTCGAAATCTTTGAAGATGGGGCCAACCTTGACAATCTCCCACCCCTGAAGGTAGGAAAAAACCCTCATGTAAACGGAAACGCCAGTGTATAACCACTTCCTCTTGTAGAAGCGGCGGATGAAGGCATCTCCTTCAACATGATCCTCCTCCGGACCAGGACTCATCACATTCGGATGATGCAGAATTAGCCATCCCATAAGATAATGGAATGGCAATTCAGCCCGGGAAAAGTTTTTACCTCTCCCCTGGATCACGTCATCAGCAAAAGTCCTCAAACCCCGCAATAGGTTACACACCATAGCGGGAAGGAGAGCTAAGGGATGCCCGAAGGCCAACTTTACGGTAGGAAAAATAAGGTTCCGGTGTACCCTCTCCACTGCTCCGGATCCGCCCGCAAACACACAATCTCGGAGCCATATCATCAAGTATGCTGTCAGCACCGCTTTAGACGACATCCGGTGTCCACACTGCCAGAAGCAGCTATACGCCTTCTCACCATCCTCATTGAAACGAGGAGTCCTCTCGTCCAGCCGGCTTATCTCAGAAGTTACTTCCGCAGGTTTTAGCCCTTGCGGAGTCGTAAATCGGATCCTCGAGGGATCCACCAAATCCTGCTTGAAAACATAATCCCTCCAAGCAGTCACATGAGGTTGAGTCTTGACTTTGTCCTTCCGATGCATCAAATAATGATGGCTTGCCACATCCTTGAAGACGGCCATCATCTCCGATTCCTTGTTTTCCAGAACCTGGATCTCCTCATTTGATAGAAAATATTCCTCGTACGGCTCTGAGCCCCAGGGAAGCTTGGACACTTCGTACATCTCGTGGAGAGCCAACCCCAACTCCTCCCCGGGAGTGTAAAAGGTACCAGTCTGGGTATTGAACAACTGCAAGAGTGCAAGGAACATAGGCTTATTGAGATCCACGCCAGCCTGCGTGACACAAATAGTGGCTGTCAGCCCAATCTCCTTAAGCTCAGCCTTGAACTTCGAAAGCACCCAAGTGGTCAACTCGTCCTACCTCGGGATATGATGACACCAACCTTCGACCCTAAAGCTACCTTTCGGATACACGACCCTCGATGTCAGCATCTGGCTCGCAAAGGTTGAAGCATTGAAGGCAAAAGTGTCAGTTGGGACTTCACTGTAGAGGCTCCCGGGACGCAAAGTTCGGCAAATGAACGAGGGACCGGTTCGTGAAGCAGATAGGGTATCCCTTTGATTCGAGGTAGCATCAATCGAAAGAGCACCTCCTAGACCCCCTCCCTGAGAAGGTGTAAGATCCCAGGACATCCTTCTCTTCGAAGCTAGACGATAGAAGGCCGTCAGCAGCAAATGGCGGTCGAGTTGTCGCATGTACAGCACCATGCCTTTTGCTGAAAAGAACCAGTCTTCTTTGACCTTCAGTATCTTCGCTTCCGTAGAGATCAGACGGTCACCGAACAAAAAGGCGGGTTTCAAGAAGGTCACATTTTCGAATTCAGCAGATTTCAGTTTTCCGCTCTCCATCATACTCTGGAGAAAAGTCGGCAACTGGTTCTGGATCTGCAGCATCCTTTCAGGAGGTTGATCCTGTAAGATAACACCCTTGGCAGGATTGACAACCGCCTCGTCAAAATCAACTCCCATTTGACAAAGGAAAGCATCCAGAAGGACCTCATTCAGCAGCGGAATCATCATCGATACTGGCACAACAAAAATCAAAGGTCAGGCAAAAAGACAAAGTGTGTCAAAGCAGCCTGGCGCATCATCAGGGTATAAACCCATGCGCCTTAATGAAAGGCTTCGGCGCATCATCAGGGTGTAAACCCATACGCCTCAGTAAAAGGCTTCGGCACATCATTAGGGCATAAACCCATGCGCATCAGCAAAGGCTTCGGCACATTTAGGGTGTGAACCCATGCGCGTCCGCAGTTAAACCTCGGTGCATGATAAAGGCCTAAACCTATGCACGTTGGCGGGGTGAAAACTCGGCGAGGACAGTGGTCCATGCGTGTCGTCCAAAGACCGCCTGAATAAAGAAAGTAGTGGAAAAGATGACACCCACCCGTCACAGCAGGGCGAACGTCGGCCGGAGTCACAATGGTGATAGGGGCATCCCCCTCGGCATAGTCCACCGGCTCCTTTCCTTTGCCGGCACCGCCGCGAGGATTCTTGGGAGCCATTTCCTTGAGAGAAGAAAAGTTAGGGTTTTTGAAGAAGAACTCTAAAGAAAGCAAAAGCAAGGAGAAGAAGAACTCTCTCTTGCCTATTTATAGGGCTTGGTCGCACGCGTGAACCGATGACGAGTGATCTCAGCCGTCGCCTCGGGTTCTGTGAAGGATAACCACAAATAAAACCAAATGGTCAACCCGAAGCCCGGCACTCTTAGGTACGGCGTCATCCAGGACCGGCCGCTCTGGATCATGCTTCTTATTCAAAGTATTCCAAAACTTATCCAAAAGTTTTGAAAACTTTGAAGGGGGTCTTGTAGAAGCATGAAATTTTACAACCAGAAAGCCCATGCGCCAGACACTACATGCGCCAGACACTACATACGCCAGAGCTCGGACAAAATACTTTACAGCAAAAATAGCAGATATAAACATGGAAAGAGAACTTTTTATTTTACACATAAAAGTCTATTACATGTCTAGAGAAGGTTGTACAAAGGAGAATTTCTACAAAGGAAAGATCCTAAGTCTACGACCAGCAGCCACCATGCACCTCAAGACAGGCACAGCAGTCACCATGTGCCTCAAGACAGGCGCAGCAGTCACCATGCGCCTCCAGTCAGGCGCAGCAGTCACCATGCGCCTTCAACCAGGCACATCCCACCATGCACCCTCAGTAAGGCGCATCCTTTTCAGCAGCTCAGTTATGTACATCCCCAGTTATGTTCATCCCTTCAACAGCCCAGTTATGTGCCGCTCTTCCAACCAGGCTCACCTGGCTGAGCAGGACGAGGGTGGCAATTAACCCCCCATCTAGAGAAAGAGCCTCAAAAGCCAAAGGAAGATGGCCTAGCACCGCCATTCCAATCTACGGCCCTTCCGGAACAACGGAGACGAGGCCAGAGCATCCCTATCTTTGGATGCAACAGGCACCTTCCGCCTGCCTTGGAAGCCCTCGACTCCGTCTTTTGGATGTAACAGTCACCTTCAAGTGCATCTATGACGACATGGCGTCTCATTTTCACCCTCGAAAGCACTTCGTCAACAGAGTGCACTCGAGTACCCAAGTTTATGTTGGAAGTACGTGAGAGAACGAGAAGCAAACCTTCTCTCCATGCCACTATTTATAGGCCGGGCAGATCAAACCCACGCGCCAAGTGGATGGCTCTCCGAATTCTGTGCAATGAACTTACATTTAATGGATGAACCGGACGCCTCGAATTCAGCCAAACAACTATTTAAAGCACTCGATGAATGAAACAGCCGCATGCACCCTTCGACTTCAGGCGTATCACACAGATGTGCCCTTCAGAACCAAGCACATCACAGAGGATGCGACCCCATGCGTCCACATACCCAGTAGAACGCCAATCGATGCGCCCCCTCAGCTGTCCATCGAATGTCAGAAACATTAAATGCTGAACTGACAGAGTTGGCAGCACACCTCCCAAAGTCTGAACGGTTGACAGCTTTTTCAAAAATGAAGCGTCGGCAATGTCAGCATCATCATGACTTTACTCCGACGGCTACTGCTACGTGGCCACTCAACCACCCGCATGCGCCTCTACAGCCATGCGTCCAGCTCTGCATGCGCCTCAAAAGCTATGCGCCCCAGACTGTTCTCTGATCCTAAAAGACAGAAGGAAAGTCGCCTACTTGTGCCTCAAAAGCCATGCGCCCAGAATGGTTCGTGACTCCCAAAGGTTACGAGCCAAAGTCGCCTGCATGCGCCTCAAAAGCCATGCGCCCAGAATGGTTCGTGACTCCTAAAGGTTACGAGCCAAAGTCTCCTCATGCGCCCGATCCAAGGCGCATTCTACCAGATCATCCCCCTACCAAATCCGAGATCTCCGAGCCTTGGGTCGATGACACGTGTCCTTTGACTCAACTTATCCAAGATCTCAGCAACAGAAAGATCTTCTTCTCTGCTACGTGCCAGCTCACAACAGCAATATGAAGAAGTCAACCCCTCAATCAGGGCGCATCACCCGTGCGCCTTCATCAGCAATCTCCACGTGGCATCCCCACGCACCGGCGCATCCTACATATGTACGCATGAGCAGCCAGCCTGCAAAGCTATAAATAGAGGGATCATTTCCTTCTGAACTAGGTATACACACCTATCTACAACGAACACCCAGAGACTTTGCACCACCAAAGAGGCAGATACAGACACTCAACGTCTTCCTCCTCTCAGCAAGCTCCAGCACCCAGAGCAATCCAAAACTTCAGAGAACCGATAACCGTCGTCAGCTCGTCAACGGAGTCAACGCATTACCACTCGCTCCATCGGCACAAGGGACCCAGATAAACAAAAGTGTACTCCTAGGACTACGTCTAAGTCCTATATTGTAACACTGTTCTATTTGTATTGAAATTGTAATCAAAGAATTTTAATGGCAAACAGTGGTCCCCGTCCAAAGAGGGAGAATTCACACTCGCGTCTGCCAGAAGCGCGGGTCAGAATCCCCGGAGAACATTATCGCCTCCTTCTGGCAATCTTGCATCCCAATCAAATGGTGGATCCTAACTTGGGAGAGCGCAGTGAAGAAAGCCTCCCATAGACGACTCCCTCACTTCCCTCGGTTTTCAGCCTTACATCGAGATGCCACTGTTGCCCTCTCTCCTAAGGCTAAATCGGCAGATCATGTTGTTTACTAAGGAGATCTCGCCTCTCAACTGTGGTCCAAACTCTCTAGCAGATGTCACCCCAACCATCAGGTTTGGGGCTTCAACGATCTTCTCGGCAAGTGGAGTACTTCCCACGGGTACCAGATCGTAGCAGCCACTGGCATCTGGGTTCTATGAAAGAATAGAAATAAGTACAGATATGAGGGTCGCCAACTCAGCCCCTCCCAAATTCTCAGAG
The DNA here is from genome assembly GCA_029216955.1 of Iris pallida. NCBI lineage: Eukaryota > Viridiplantae > Streptophyta > Magnoliopsida > Asparagales > Iridaceae > Iris > Iris pallida. The sequence goes on along the minus strand of JANAVB010033620.1, from coordinate 10,101,710 downwards.
AGGTTCTCAGATAGACTAGAAAAATCAGCATCCGCTGCTCTCACTCGTCGAGCAATTTTTGGAGGATATTGGACTAACTTTAGCCCCGGTCCAGTCGGCCTGATCACCGCTGGCTGGTTTTGTGTTTCTTTTTCATTCTGCGTGAGTCATGCTCTTTGTATAGGCTTTGGCATTTTGTGTCTTATACATCAATAAAGGAGGGTTCCAAAAATATATATGTGTGTGTGTGTGTGTGTGTGTATCCACACTGTGTAGGAATGTCAAGCTGGTGCGTGTATCTACAGAGAGATAGCTACATGATTATTGATATATAGATGAATATAGTGATATATATATAGGTTAATGGTTAGACAGGTTGATTGGTGGATAGATAGAATAGTATATGGATATAGGTGATTGTGTTGGTTAACAGTTCCACATATGTGTGTGCATAGAGTTAGAATGTATGTGTATTTACACAGATACATATGTCAGATATGCATATATATGTATACAGAAGATAGTGCGTGTAGGAACGAAATCGTAAAGCAGAATACTCTAGAGGGGGGGTGAATAGAGTAGGTAGTAGAATATTGTTAATTAAAAAACTCGTTAGCAGTTAGATCATAGATAAATAAGAATCACAAAATAATGACAGTAGTAAAAAGGTGATCAAAAAGCAAATACAAACACCGAGATTTATACTGGTTTTCCTCTTATAAGGACTAGTCCAGTCGGAAGAACTCTAGCTTTCAGTTGAATCCACTGTTGGAAAATCCCGCAAGTTTTTATACGCAGTCCTTGCAACTTCTACAGATACGAGCTTTGATACGAAGAACTCCAGCAACTTTAATTGTGAAGAGTTGTATCTTCAATCAAGCCTCTGATTACAATCGCTCTAAAACTTCTAGACCGTACCGTACTGGCAACACGACTAGAGGAGTGTAACTGGTTTGGGATTTGAAAATAGAAGGTTTTAGAACTCTTTGGAAGAAATGTAAGCTTTAGAAGAGATGAGATTGAAAGTGAATTGGTGATTTGAAATGATCGAAATCCTTCTCTATTTATAGTTTTTCCGAAGGCATAACTCTGACAGATTTCGGACAGAATTTAGACAGAATTCGGACAGAACTCTTTGCAACAAACCGCAACTGAAGGGAGACCAAGTTAAAAATCAAACGTTCACATAACGTTCAACTTGGCCGAACTCTGGACGAACTGTGGCCGAGTTCTGTCATGGTTTGGTCAGTTGATTTTGTGAAAAATAATTTTGGCTTTTTAAAAGTCCTTCAGAAGCTTTTTGTAAAATAGATATTTTTCAAAAACATAGGTCATTTAAAAAGATAGGTCATGTAGAAGCATGGAATTTCACAACCAGAAAGACCATGCGCCAGACACTACATGCGCCAGGACTCGCACAGAACACTTCACAGCAAAGTCAATAACCATGGACATTTGAAGAAGGACTTTTTATTTATATATAAAAGTCTATTACATGTCTAGAAAAGGTTGTACAAAGGAGAATTTCTACAAAGAAAAGATCCTAAGTCTACAGCCAGTGGCCACCATGCGCCTCCAGTTAGGCGCAGCATCCATCATGCGCTGCCAGTCACCATGCGCTGTCAGTCAGGCGCAACAGACATCATGCGCCTCCAACCAGGCGCATTCCACCATATCTTCAGCAGCTCAGTCATGTGTATCCAGCTCAGTTATGTGCATCCCTTCAGCAGCCCAGCTATGTGCATCCCTTCAGCCAAATTCTTCCAGCCAGGCTCACCTGGCCGAGCAGAGCCCAGTTATGTGCCGCTCTTCCAGCCAGGCTCACCTGATAAGTGCTTCGCCAAGTAAAGCATTTAACCCTCTGGCTGGAACCAAGGAAGAGAAGAGCACCGCAAATGCTGAGGCCAGGGGAGGCTTCGAAAGAGCCTCCAAAGCCGAAGGAAGACCGTGATCGAAACCCGGCTAAAGGAGCAGCTTTCAACACGATCAAAGTGGGGAAACCCCACTTTGAAGGAAGAGAGAGCCTAGCACCGCCATTCCGATCTACGGCTCTTCCGGAATAACTGGGACAAGGCCCGAGCATCCCTATCTTTGGATGCAACAGGCACCTTCCGCCTGCCTCGGAAGCCCTCGACTCCGTCTTTTGGATGTAACAGTCACCTTCAAGAGCATCGAAGACAACACAACGTCTCATCTTCACCCTCGGGAGCACTTCGTCAATAGAATGCACCCGCATGTTCAAGTTCATGTTAGAAGTACGTGAGGGAATGAGAAGCAAATCTTCTCTCCATGCCACTATTTATAGGCCGGGCAGATCAAACCCACGCGCCAAGTGGATGACCCTCCAAATTCCGTGCAATGAATTTACATTAAATGGATGAACCGGACGCCTCGAATTCAGCCAAACGGCTATTTATAGCACTCGAAGAGCGAGACAGCCGCATCATTAAAAGACATGTCCGATGCGCCAGCCAGACAGCGCATCACACGGACACGTCCTTCGGCATCAGGCACATCACACAGACGCGCCCTACACTCGGCGCATTACAGAGGGTGCGCCCTCACACATCTCTATACCGAGTGGAACGCCAACCGACGCGCCCACTCAGCTGTCCATCGAACGTCACCAACATTAAATACTGAACTGACAGAGTTGGCAGCATGCCTCCCAAAGTCTGAACAGTTGACAGCTTTATTCAGAAAACGAAGCGTCGGCAACGTCAGCATCATCATGACTTTATTTCGACGGCTACTGCCACGTGGCCACTCCACCACAGCATGCGCCTCTACGGCCATGCGTCCATCAGCATGCGCCTCTACGGCCATGCGTCCACAGTATGTGCCTCAAAAGCCATGCGCCTCAGACTGCTCTCTGATCCCGAAAGACAGAAGGAAAGTCGCCTGCATGCGCCTCAAAAGCCATGCGCCCCAAATGGTTTGTAACTCCTAAAGGTTATGAGCCGCAGCCTCCTCCTGCGCCCAATCCTAGGCGCAGCTCACCAGATCACTTCTCTCCACCAAATCCGAGATCTTCGAACCATGAGTCGACGACACGTGTCATTTGACTCAACTCATACAAGATTTCAGCAACGGAAAGATCTTCTCTCTGCTACGTGCCGGCTCACAATAGCAGTATGAAGAGTTCTCCCCCTCGATCAGGGCGCAGCATCCGTGCACCTCCATCAGCAACCTCCACGTGATATCCCACACCGGCGCATCCTGCATGCGCGCATGAGCAGCCAGCCTGCAAAACTATAAATAGAAGGATCATCTCCTTCACACACACACACAGAGACTCAGAACAGAAGACTCACAATACAGAGAGAATCGACAACAGAGAATCACCGAGAGGCAGTTCTAGACACTCAACATCTTCCTCCTCTCAGCAAGCTCCAGCACCCAGAGCAATCAACACCTTCAGAGAACCGATAACCGTCGTCAGCCGGTCAACGGAGTCAACGCATTACCACTCGCTCCATTGGCACTAAGGACCCAGCTTAAACAAAAGTGTACTCCTAGGACTACATCTAAGTCCTACATTGTAACACTATTCTGTTTGTATTAAAGTTTTCAATCAAACAATTTTAATGGCAAACAAGCTGGCGACTCTGCTGGGGACTTCTTTCTCCTCTACCGAGAAGGTTGTGTCACAGGCCGACGACGTGAAGGTGGGCTCCTCCCACAAGATGCTGGTAGTGCGCCTCAATCAACAGGCGTACGAGGAGTTCATTTCTGAAGGAAGTGCGAGTCCTTCGAAGCGGCTGTAGAAGCCGAAGAAGACCCGCACAGTCTGGGTACGCAAAGTCGACGCCTCGGGCACCACCGTTGAAGGGGATGCGCCCGTCCAGCCTTCCCTTCCTGCTGACGTCCTCAGCAGTCAAGGTGCGTCCGCTGATGCAGCGCATCTCTCGGGGAAGCGTGCGGCTGACCACGTTCCCCAGCCATCTTCCTCTCAGGCGAGGAAGATACGTCGACGGAGCAGGGGCGCAGCCAATGCCCGCGCATCACTTCTGATGCGCCACAAAGAGCCTCTGTCTTTGATAGACTCACTCGCTGTAATGGCGAGGAGAATTTGGATGCTGAGTACTATGCACCCCAGCGGGCTGGTACGAAGAAATCTAAGGTGGCACGGGCTATGTGCCACAAACGTGCTATGCCAGCAGCCGGCCAGAGGCACGCGCTTACAATCACGCGCGCTGCCGATGGCAAGCTGTACAAGGTTGACTCAAGTGCTTCTGCACCGACAACGAGTCGACCTTCAAAGTCCTCATCTCGCTTGGGCGCATTCACTGCGTGCACAACCCAGCCGAGAGTGGCAAGCTCAGTGGTCTTGAACTCCTGCGTCTCCTCTGGCTGTGCGTTTGAGGTCCGTTCAAGTCACTTCAAATGCTGTGGTTCCCCCACTACTGATCGTGATGCCTGCTTGGTATTAGATCAGGGGGCGCAGCACTCACCCGACCACCCGGCGCTTGGCCCTGCCATGCGCCTGAGAGGGGTGTGAGGGTAGCACTCTCCTCCAACGACCTGCACAACATGATCACTCACAAGCGCCGGTCAGGAGAGTTGACTAATAAGCACGATGCGCCTCTCACGGGGCACACTTGTGCAGTGGTCACCGTCAACTGCTGTTGCAAGATGGCAGTACCGCCAAAGCAGTCGGTCTTCCAACGGCTACAATCATCGACACCCCTCCGACATCGCCTTGGGACGAAGGTGTCAGCAGAAGAAGAGCTAAAGGTTGCTTCATGCAACGTGATCTCCAACCTCCTCATCTGTCCGGAAGACGACTGCCAATTCCTCGTCTTCATCCAAAAGCCAACCGAGGAAAACCAAGGCAGCTGTCTCGACCTCTGGAGTGTTCGAAGGCACTCGGTCGAGGAAGAAGTTCTTGGAGGAAGCTGGGGGTAGCCAGACATCCCTGAAGCCCCTCAAAATGACGATGTCCTCCAGGACACCGCCGGGGGTAGTGCTGGAAACGAAGAGGCCCTTCAAGACAGAGCTGAGGGCAGTCAGGCCCTTGCAGATGCGCCTGTCGAAGACGAACTCCAGAATGTGGCTGGGGGTGGCCAAACACCAGGAGAAGTGACTCCCCCATATGAGAGCGAGGCTGAGAGCGAAGCCTCAACTGATCCATCCACTTCCGGCCGTGTCATGACAGTATACATGACTGGGGGTGATCTTGAGACTGATGCGCCGCCACAGGACATTGTCCAGCGCATAGACTCGCTAGAGGGAGGACTCAAAACCCTCTCTGCCTCAATGCAAGCACTGACTCAAGCAGTGTTTGAGATGCAGTCGGCCTTGATCAGGACACCTTCAAATGGTCCCGACCCAGGAGCCAATGGAGAGTCGAGTGTGCCCCTCCAACGAACACCCTCAGACACAGAAGCACCCCGGACGTCGGAGCCCTCAAACGCTCCACTCCAGGTGGTACCTCCTTCCCCGACTCCTAGCTCCACGGAGGACGTGGTCGAAATGATCAAAGATCTGTGGGAGCGCTTCGAGTCCAAGAACAGGCAGGAGGAGCGCCAGAAGATGGGCATTCCCCAGCCTTATCCCCTTGAGTGGAACAAGGTGGTTTATTCCCCAAAGTATAAACCACAAACACTCACGCCGTATGACGGAAAGGACTCTCCACGACGGTACCTGACGTACTTCCAGTCGCAGACAGGGCATCTTCCGAAGGACGCGCTCCTCACCAGCATCTTTGTTGGGGCCCTGAAAGGGGTGGCGTATGACTGGTACTGCAGCCTCCCCGATAATTCCATATCGTCCTTCGACGACCTGACACGCCTCTTCCTCGACCGCTTCTACGACGGTGGGAAGGACATGACGATGGCGTCTCTCATTGAGATACGCTAGAAGGACGAGGAAACGGTTCGGGCATTCATCGAACACTTCCGTCAGGCCTGCTTCAGGCTACCTCCGGCATGCCAGAGCATGCGCTTCTCTCGCTTGCAGTATGAACATGCTGCCTGCAGTAAAGCTCTGGATTAACTCTACTTCCCCTCCCGATTGGAGCTCCCTAATCATCGAAGCTGAAGCTGCAGAGAAGAAGGCGGCCAATGCACGTCTTCTGGTGTTAGCTTCCCCGCCTTTGATGATAAGGGGAAAAAGTCCGCAATCAACAACTTCGGACGAGAAACAAAGGGGAAACAGGCATTGACTGTTAATGCCTCGAAAGGCATCTGCGCCTACTCAAAAGCCTCCACTGGCACCGAGACCCAAGGAGGTTTATTCATTCAATGATGACGACACCCTGCAACTCTTTGAGATACTGAAGCAGGGTGACAAGATCAAGCTTCCGGACCCGAAGCGGCCCGATGAAGTCGGGAAAGTGGACAACCCGAGGTACTGTCACTACCATCGGTTTGTCGGACACCCGACTAAGGACTGCTACGTCCTCAAAAATTACATCCAGCGCATGATCAATACGGATGTAATCTCCGTCGACTACGAAGAGAAGACGGTGTCAGCTAATGTGGTGTCACTTCAGTTCGGCACCTTGCCGCCGACTACCACACAAGATGGCGTCGTCCCCATCCCTAAGGCGACAATGGAGGTGGTGAACTTGCCACCCACCCGTGACAATGTGAGTGGACTTGTCCCACTCACCACATCTCGAGGAGAGGTCCTCTGGGTTCACCCCGACCTCGTCTCCGAGGTAACTCAACCGGAGGTACGCCCTACCTCCAAAGCAAAAGGCAGGAAGAACAAGTCTTGCCGCACGGTCTCTCTTCACGGAAGAGGCGCTTCCTGTGCAGACGCGTGCACAACAGAACTCCCAGCCCGATGAAGCTGCCGCCGAAGTGGTGCCTCCTGGCACCATCCTTGAGGAGGGTCCATCCAAACCCTCAGCAGCCAATAAACAAAAGCAAGTGGAGGCCCGTTTCGACAGACCTCTTGGAAAAAATACTTCGGGGCTAGCCAAGCCCCACAATTTTGACATTCTGGCACAACTGGCCAGTACTCCTGCACGCTTGTCTTTGTTCGAGCTCCTGCGTCTCTCCAAGGACTCCCGAGAAGCTCTCTGCGAAGCTCTGAAGGATGCCGAATCCTTTTTCAGTCACAAGCAGCCTGAAGACCTCCCAACTACTTGTGCACACTGTCATTGTGCGGATGAAGTTATCCCAAACATAACTTTCACCCAACAAGACATGCTGCTCAAGCATCACCGACATAACCGACCGTTGTATTACACAGGGTACATCGGTTCGGTAAAGGTGAGCAGGATTCAGATCGATCCGGGGTCTTCCCTAAGCATCATTCCAAAGGCGCTGCTATCAAAGCTGGGGATCCCAATGTACCGGCTGGCGCCCTCCAATACGACCATCAGTGGCTTCAACGCTAGCAAGAGCGAGCCACTGGGCAAGATCCGGCTGAAGTGTCACATCGGCAGCCTCAAAACTGAGGTGACTTGTTATGTGGTGGATGCCGAGGTCAACTACACATCTTACTCGGACCATGGTTACATGAGTACATGGTGGTGCCCTCTACGCTCTACCAATGCATGAAATATGTATCCACCAATGGCGTCATCCGGACGGAATTTGCAGATATCGATCCCTTCAAAGGGATTGAGGCCTACTTCACCGATTCCGACTTGTACAAGCCACTTGACGAGGAGGAAGCCAACGACGTCGATGATGAAGCAGAGACGGCAACAGAGCCGGACTTGGAGCCCGAAATGACTCTCGACGCCCCCTTGAAAATCCGATTGAAGGGCAAGCCTCCCCAGAAGGCGCCTCCAATGAGCATCAAGCTATCAGGGAAAGCACCGACTCACAAAGCTCCCCTGAAGATACGCCTCAAGGGAAAGCCACCTCAAACAGCGGCTCCCCTGGTGGTAAAATTACAAGGGAAGGCGCCACTCATCGGAGGCGCAACCGAGGCACCTCTCAAGTGCGTCTTAAAGGCAAGCCGCCGCAGTCATCCAAGATGCCGGAGGGCTCACATAACCCTCTCAGACCCCAAAGTCAGAGCGGCGGAGGACTCTCCTGATCCGGCCCCAGTACTTACAGATGAGGAGCTTGGCGAATATATCTCTGCTGATGTAGACGCACCCTCCTTCGACAATGTAATCCCCGGGATAAAATCTCGTACTTTATCAATAATAGAGTGTCTTTCAATTATTCTTGTCTTCCACACTGGAATGCCATGTATACATTAGACAACGCTCTACGGTCGTTGCAAACACAAGTAACGACCGTCTACCATAATCAATAGTCCGTCTCAAGGAGTCTTCATAGTCCCTCCACGGAGCCGAGACCAAGGCACCATCATCTCGGGCAAAATCGAGCGTCGTCGGACCTCCCGTCAATCGAGCCCGAACCTGATACCGGCAGAGTACAAGTCTATCGGTACACAGATGTGGCTAAGCATATCATCCAAAAGATGGGCTACGACCTGAAAAGCAACAAAGGCTTAAACTACGGCAAGGGTCGGCATCTTCCTGTCCGACTTTCGATGTCCAATGGAAAGCTACAGGATTACTATAATCGGACTCGACGGGGGTTAGGCTATGTCCGCCGCCGTCAACTCCAGAGAGTTCAGACGCAGAAGACATAGAACATTCCCACTCGTCGAAGCATCGACGTGGGATTCCGATACCAGTATCGGATCAGTCTTCAGAAAGTGCTGTCAGCTAACATGACATCGGCGCAACCTCAGAAAGATGAAGGCGAAGACCAACCCCGGAACCCTTCGAAGAGGAACCCTGGCTCAACCCTAGGAGAACAATGGGAGTCTCGTTTTGAGTTACGAGAACCTCCCACCGAAGATGAAGTCGAGCATCGACCTCGGGGATGGTCTTCTTCTAAACCCATCTTCATCAGCAAAAGCTTGGAAGGAGAAGACCGAGAATCTTTAGTCCAACTGGCTAAAGAATATATTGACGTCTTTGCCTGGAGCTACGAAGACATGCCGGGTCTCGATCCACAGATCGCGATGCATAGGTTGAACATCTTACCAGATGCCAAACCTATCAAACAACAACAGCGATGCTTCCGCCCGGACATCATGAATGCCATCGATCAGGAGGTGGACAAGCTCTTGACCAGTGGCTTCATCCGTGAGGAACAACACCCGGACTGGGTACCCAACGTCGTCCCTGTCACCAAGAAGAACGGGAAGATACGAGTCTGTATCGACTTCAGGGATCTCAACTCTGCTTGCCCGAAGGATGAATTCCTGCTCCCAATCACCGATGTAATGATCGACAACACATATGGCTTTGAACGCATGTCCTTCATGGACGGGTATTCAGGCTACAATCAAATCAAGATGTTCCCCGATGACGTAAAACACACGTCATTCAGGACTCTAAAAGGTGTTTTTTGCTACACAGTAATGCCCTTCGGCTTGAAGAATGCCGGTGCAACATACCAACGCGATGAGTACCATCTTCCGTCACATCTTCGCAAGACAGTTGAGTGCTATGTTGACGACATCGCAGTCAAGCCGCCTCAAAAGAGATCACCTACAGGACCTAAGGACGTCTTTGATCTCATGCGGGCACATCAACTCAAAATGAACCCCGCTAAATCCTTCCTGGGGGTTTCTAGCGACAAATTCTTGGGCTTTGTCATCACGGCAAAAGGCATTCATGTCGATCCCGAGAACTAAAGCCATCCTCAACATGGACCCTCCGAAGAACCTTCGAGAACTTCGGGGCTTACGGGACGTCTGCATACATCCGGAGGTTCATAGCAACCTCTCCGGTAAATGTCAACCCTTTACTCAGCTCATGAGAAGGGAGTCTCTTACGTCTGGACAGAGGAGTGCCAAAAGGCTTTCGACGACCTCAATGCTTACTTGACAAGCCCGCCAGTCCTAGTGGCACCTGTTGCCGGCAAACCATTCCTCCTCTACCCGTGCCATGGATCATTCCCTCGGCACTTATTAGCTCAAAACAGCGATGCAGGCTACGAGCAAGCAATCTACTACCTCAGTCGAACACTCATCGGGGCCGAAACACCGGTACAACCCGTTGAAAAGGAGTGCTTGGCTTTGGTGTTTGCCATTCAGAAGACTCGTCATTACGTCTCGGGCCAGACAATTCACGTCATCTCCCGAGTCAATCCATCAGAGTTCTCATGACGAAGCCAGGGTCATATTAAAACTCCCGGCTGGCTACAGGGCGATCCTACTAACGCCATAAACATGGTGTTTGTCCCGCAGAAGGCGGTCAAGGGTCAGGCTCTGGCTGACTTTAGCTGCACATCCCATACCAGAATCTTCAAAACTCTATGAAGACATCCCGGATGAAGTCCAAGAATCAAACGTCACTGAAGGAAGCCCGTTGGCAGATGTTCTTCGATGGCGCTTCAAGAACGGGCCCCAACGGCCAAATCATCGCAGGAGTGGGGGTAGTCTTGGTCTCCCCCGATCAGCTGGTCATCCAGCGCGCATACTCTCTTTCGAAGCCGTGCTCCAACAATGTTGCTGAGTACAACGCACTCGTCATGGGACTCCAGCTAGCACAACAGCTGGGGGTGGATCATCTGGAAGCCTACGGCGACTCGAAACTCGTCGTAAACCAGATTCGGGGGCAATACGAGGTTCGCCATAAAGATTTGATCCCTTACCATGAAGTTGTATTGAACATCATTTCAACCTTCACTGGGTTCTTCATCGAACATGTACCCCGTCTATAAAACTTGGAGGCTGACGCTCTGGCTGGCCTCGCAGCCTCATTGGCCGTGCCCTTGGGACTCAATACTATGTCACGGTAACTGGCCGAGACTTGATTTGTCCCAGAAACAACCTATGTTTGCAAATGGCTCACGCCGTGCCGACAAACACCGATGTTAATGTCCGAGACTGGAGATTCCCGTTCATCGACTTTGCCGTCTACGGAATCCTTCCGGAAGATCCGAAGGAAGCCGTCTCAGTCAGGAGACGCTCTCTTTGATTCTACTACGATACAGCCACTAAAACGCTGTACCGACGCTCCTTCGATGGGCTCCTCCTTCGATGCCAGTCTAACGAAGAAGCAGTCGAGGCTCTTCAAGAAGCTCACGACGGAACTTGTGGAGCTCATCAACCCGGTCCTAAGTTGCAAGATCGACTGCGACGTATGGGCTACTACTGGCCAACCATGGCCGCCGACGCAGTGGAATATGCTAAGAAGTGCCATGCATGCCAACTTCATGTAGACTTCATACATACACCGTCTGAACCTCTACATCCTACAGTCGCCTCCTGGCCATTCGAAGCCTGGGGCATGGACATTGTAGGACCAATCACCCCTCCTTCATCAAGAGGACATCGTTTCATCCTGGCCATCACCGATTACTTCTCCAAATGGGCGGAAGCAGTCCCACTAGCGAAAGTAAAAAGCTCCAGGGTGGTCAGCTTTATCAAACACCATGTCATTTACCGTTTCGGAGTACCCAGGCGAATCATTCATGACAATGGTCCCCAATTCATCAATCACATTTTTAGCAGGTTCTGTGACAAGAATCGCATTCAAAACGTGGCCTCAACCGCCTACAATCCGGCAGCAAACGGATTGGCCGAGGCGTTCAACAAAACTATCGTCAGGCTACTCAAAAAGGTCGTGTCATCCAACAACGCGACTGGGACGAAAAGCTCGGCGAATGTCTTTGGGCCTACCGCACAACGGTACGGACCCCAACAGGCAACACACCATTCTCCCTGGTTTACGGGAGCGAAGCGGTACTGCCTCTCGAGATCCAGATCCCCTCACTCCGAAGTAGCGATCACAAACAAACTCACAGAAGAAGACAATCAACGTCGTCGTCTGCGGGAACTGGAGGCACTTGACGAAAAGCGTCTCCTAGCTCAACAACGCATCGAACTTTACCAAGCCCGTATATCACAGGCTTTCAACAAGAAGGTCAAGCAAAGAACTTTCCAAGTTGGCGACCTAGTTTTAGCAATCAGAAGGCAAATGGTGTTAACTCACAAGACACCAGGGAAGTTCGAGCCCAAATGGGAAGGACCCTTCATCATTGAGACGGTATACTCAAACGGTGCTTACCGCCTCGCCAAACCCAATGGGGACTTGTTCATGATGCCCATCAACGGGAAGTTCCTAAAGAAGTACTATTCTTGACATCCTCCAAGATATGTATTTCCCCAAACAACCTCTTTTCATAAAAAACAAACATTTCCGGAACCCAGCTGTTCCGTGGCATCCTTCCGTAGAAAGATAACCACGTCCACATTACCTCTGAGTTGTCTCTCTACATCCTACAAAGCGGAATCTTACATTTCGTGAGCTTACGCTATCCTTCATGTTTACCACGTCCACATTACCTCTGAGTAAACATCCCGTACAAACAACTCATGTGTTGTCGTACATTGATCGCAGAACTTCTATGTCCACATTACCTCTGAGTTGTTCAGCGTATCCCCCAGGATCATTCCTACCATGTCCATAAATACCTCTGAGTAGGAAGATTCTATCATTTGAACCTAATGATTGCCATGTCCACATTACCTCTGAGCAAACATGTTGGTTCCTTCAAACTTATTATCTATACCTAAAAACCAAGGTGCGCAAAAGATAATAGGTCCACATAAATCATCAAGTTCATGAGATCAAAAATGAACACATCACAAAAAAAAAGATAGTGTATTTCTTTATTTTTCAAAGAAGGGAGTACAGAAATACGCTATTTCCCCAGCAAGAGTTGCAAAAATACATAAAAAGAAGAGAAGCTACAGTCCCCGATCCTCTCCAGGGTGGGATGAGAGCTTTCTGACTCGACGTCTCAGGTCGGCAGTGCGAGTTTCCACAGTCGCCTGGACTCGCAGCTCGGCTTCTTGACGCATTAATCCGACAGCCTCAACGGAAGATTTACTCTCATACTTCTCATCAAGCTGTCGTCGCTACTGAGCCAAAGCAAGGGTCCGCTGAGTAAGAGTCGCTTCCTCCTGCTTGAATGCCATGTGTTCAGCCAGGACACGATCAGCTTCTAGTTGAAGTTGGGCCCGCTGGTCTTCAAGACGACGTATCTGAGCATCAACCTCTGCGATGTTAGCGTCCACCGCAGCCCGCTTCTCCGTCGTCTTCTCCATAGATTGAGACAACTGCTCCACAGCAGCCTCAGTCCCAGCCACTTCACGCTCCCAACTGCTCACATCGGCTCGATAGGAAGCCTCGATTTCAGCCATCAACTTCCCTATCTCTGTATCTATCAAGACAGAGAGGTCATTTCGTTGGATGCGCTGCAGTTCCGCGAGCCGCTCGTCCAGCTCAATCACCGAAACCTCCAGAATTTCGACCATATGGTCATGGCCTTGGTGAACGCAGATCAGCTCGATACAAGGCATTGCCAAAGCTTTTGCTGTCGCAAAGCTCCCCTTGGCATCCATCACAGCAGATACTCCTTTCTCCAGCATTTTGTACACTCCCTCGACGAGGAACTTCACATACTCGTCGGCATCCGCCAGCACCTGCGGCGTCATAGCAGGAGTTAGGGGAGCTACTACAGTTTGCGGACCGGAGGAAGATCCGCCAACCTCGATCTGAGAGGTTTGAACCTCGGCAGCAATAGGCTCTTCATCAACAGGGGCCAGACTGCTAGCCCGAGGAGCCGAAGGAACAGAAGGAGCTGGCACATGCGTCGTGATAGTACCCCAAGTGGAAGGAGCAACAGAGGGTTCCACACCCTTACCCTTCTCAAGCCCGGAGAAATTACCAACGTCAACGGCCACCTCTTCTACCCCCAACGTTCTATCAGCATCAGCTACCTCCCCCGGCAAAACGGGGAGATCAACATTTATCTCCTGGCCAGCCCCAGGAGACAAGACCGGCAGAAGGGTCTCATTCTTCTCAAGTCCCTCTACAGGGACAGAATCTGTCGCTACTGCCTGATCAGTAGCCATCTCTATGTCCATGGTTGAAGCCAAGGAAGGATTTGGCAATGATTCGGCCGACCTCCCTTCATCATGACAAGGAGGGGAATCAACCCTCTCCTCTATCCTCACTGCTTCTGCTGCCCCCGCAACAGACTCCTGCAGCTCCGGAGCGATGTCATCGGAAGATGATGAACTCCATTCCTTTTCATCACCAGGAAGCAGCGCACTTGCTAAACCTTTGATATGTGAAGCCTCCGTTGTGGCCTTCGTCACCTCGGAAGCTGCTGCACCCTCAGATTCCCTCCTAACATAACCCGGGGATACCGGAACCTCCACGATGACAGTATCCTCCGGATCTTCCTCCATGAGAGACATCATTGTCGGCGGGATACGCACTCCAGACGAGCTCACCATCTCTTCTCGCCGACTCCCACCCGACTTTGGGGTACGAGGTTTTCTTTTTAGCGGCTCCTACAAAAGAAGATGGGGCCTCGTAAGTGGCGGAACCAAAATCAGATTTAGTAGGATGTCCTTACCTCTTCGGACGCCGAATCCGATGACACCGTCGGTAACGATGCCTTCTTCTGCTTCTTCGACACAAGAGATTCAGCCCCTGTATCTGCACATCGTTTCGATCGATCGCCCGAGGGTTCTGCTTGTGATGCGGAGGGGGCACTCCGTTGACCCACCCCTGACGGACGATGCGGCCGGGCCTTCACTGGCGTATCCCCAGTCGCTGCTAACTGGGTGCCTGCGATAAGGCTGGTCTTCCTGTCATATCCGGAGGGCGGGGCAGCCATAACACAGTTAAATTTGGCGGCCGAGTAAAGAATGGGCGGCCGCGGATCGGGGACGGGCAACGTAAAACGAGCTCCGGTACATCCGGCATTATAGTAATGCCAAGCTCGTGCACCATCCAACAAACTTCTAACATACCCCAGGGTATTACTGGGGTTATCCAACATCATCTGAGCATAACCAAATTGCCGCGCAAAGCGGCTCGGCAAGTATGGTTCCAGGTAGCTTTGATTCCTGTTCCGGTACACCAGATGGGACGGCCGGATACTTTGCAACCAGCGGAATCCCCATTGAGGCAGAGTGGTAGTACCTTCGCCCAGGTCTCTTAAATCCTCGTTGGCCTCAAAACCCAAATAGATGGGACCAACTTTGGAGATCTCCCAACCCTGAAGACGGGATAAAACCTTTCTACAAACCGGGACACCAGTATACGACCAACTCCTCCGATGGAAACGACGAAGGAATGCATCTCCAGCCTTATAATCTCCTTTCGAGCCTGGGCTCATCACACTGGGATGATGCAGAATCAGCCATCCCGTCAAATAATGAAACGACAATTCGGCACGCGGGAAGTTATTTTTTCGGCCTCTATCATGAATCACATTTCCAGCAAACTCTCGCAAACCTCGCTACAGGTTACATACCATTGCGGGGAGGAGAGCCAAGCGCCGGCCGAAGACCAATTTTACGGCTGGCAGGATTAAGTTTCGAGTCACCCTCTCGACGGCACCGAATCCACCTGCGAACACGTAATCTCGGAGCCATATCATCAGATAGGCGACCAAAACCGCCTTGGATGACATTGGATAAGCAAGGTGCCAGAAGCAGCTGTAGGAGCGTGCATCTAACTGCTGGTCTTCATTTCCTCGAGGATTCTTCTCCCCTAACGTGCTCATTTCGGACAGCACCTCGCTACGAGAGAGCGCCGGCGGAGTAGAAAACTTCGAAGAATCCTCTTTGTCTTGTCTAAAGACATAATCTCTCCAAGCGGTTACATGGGGCTGCGACCCGCTTTTATCCCTTCTCTGCACATAGTAATGATGACTCGCCACTTCCTTGAAGACGGCCGTCATCTCATCAGCTCTGTCCCCCAGGACCTGAAGTTCCTCATTGGTTGGAAAGTACTCTTCATAGGGCTCCGACCCCCAAGGGAGTTTAGACACCTCATACATCTCATGAAGTGCGAGCCCTAATTCCCCTACCGGAGTAAAGAAGGTCCCGGTATGGATATCAAACATCTCCAGGAGTGCGAGGAACATGTGCCTATTAAGGTCAACACCCGCCTGGGTAGCACGGATCGCGGCAGTCAACCCGATCTCTCGGAGCTCAGTCCGAAACCGCGACAAGATCCAGAGCGTCAGTTTATCCCATTTGGAGACGTAATGGCACCAACCCTCCATCCGAAACTCTCCTGTCGGGTAGGAACGTTCCATCAAAAACATACGATGTGTAAAAGTCGAAGCACTATAAGCAAACGTATCAATGGGTACATCACTGTAGAGGCTCCCAGGACGTAAAGTCCGCCAAGTGTAAGAAGACCCAGACCGTACAACGGTCAAAGCATCCCTTTGGTCGGAAGTAGAATCAATTTGGATGACACCAGTCACCGCTCCCCCCTGAGAAGGGGTAAGCTCCCAAGACATCCTCCTCTGGGAAACAAGGCGACAGAAGGACGTCAAAGGTCACTGACGTTCAAGTTGCTTAACAGTCATATGCACTCCATTCGCAGTAAAGAACCAGTCCTCCTTGACCTTCAATACTGACGAGTCAGTAGAAGTGAGACTGTCTCCAAATAGGAACTCAGGCTTCAGGAAGGTCACTTTATCAGATATGGAAGGTTTAATAACTCCACGCTCCATCATCCGTTTGAGGAACCAATACTGCTGTTCACGGATTAGGGTTATTCTCTCAGGAGGCTGATCCAGCATAAGAGCATCTTGAGCAGGGTTTATCACTTCCTCGTTATGCTCTACTCCCATTTGGTTGAAGGCAGCCTCCAAGAAAACTTCACTCAAAAGTGGGATTACCATCGACACTAGTAAAAGATCAGAAAAAGTCAGAAGAGAACACACAAATGTGTCTAAAGGAGAAAACTGCGGCGCATCATCAGGGTTTGAACCCATGCGCGTCAGCAGTATAGCCTCGGCGCATCATCAGGGTTTGAACCCATGCGCGTCAATAGTATAGCCTCGGCGCATCTTTAGGGTTTGAACCCATGCGCGTCAGCAGTATAGCCTCGGCGCATCTTCAGGGTTTGAACCCATGCACGTCAGCAGTATAGCCTCGGCGCATCACCAGGGTTTAAACCCATGCGCGTCGGCGGGCAAAGACTGCGGCACATCATTAAAGACTCAAGGCCTATGTGCGTTGGCGTACGGACAATAAGACTTACCAACCACCTCCGGCCGAACTTCGACAGGCCGACGGGGAACTACAGCCGCCGCAACTTCCGCGGACTCCTTCGCTTTCTCCTTCCCCTTGCCGGCAGCACCGCGAGGAGTCTTGGGAGCCATTCTCTCGAGGAAGGAGAAGTTAGGGTTTTGAAGAAGAAACTCTAAAGAAGCAGAGGCACAGAGAAGAAGAACCCTTTCTCTCTCCAACTCTTATCTATTTATAGGGCTTGGTCGCACGCGTGAACAGATGACGTGTGATTTCAGCCGTCGCCTCGGGTTCTGTGCAGGAATAGCAGCAAATAAAACCAAAAGATCATCATTAATCTTTTCGATTACCGAGGCACCATCATCATTAACTGAGAAGAGCATGCGCCCGAACAGGCATGCGCCCAGAAATCATGCTCCCTGAACTCCATGCTTCTTATTCAAAGTATTCCAAAACTTATTTCAAAAGTTTTGAAAACTTTGAAGGGGGTCTTGTAGAAGCATGGAATTTCACAACCAGAAAGACCATGCGCCAGACACTACATGCGCCAGGACTCGCACAGAACACTTCACAGCAAAGTCAATAACCATTGACATTTGAAGAAGGACTTTTTATTTATATATAAAAGTCTATTACATGTCTAGAAAAGGTTGTACAAAGGAAAATTTCTACAAAGGAAAGATCCTAAGTCTACAGCCAGCGGCCACCATGCGCCTCCAGTTAGGCTCAGCATCCATCATGCGCCGCCAGTCACCATGCGCTGTCAGTCAGGCGCAACAGACATCATGCGCCTCCATATCTTCAGCAGCTCAGTCATGTGCATCCAGCTCAGTTGTGTGCATCCCTTCAGCAGCCCAGCTATGTGCATCCCTTCAGCCAAATTCTTCCAGCCAGGCTCACCTGGCCGAGCAGAGCCCAGTTATGTGCCGCTCTTCCAGCCAGGCTCACCTGATAAGTGCTTCGCCAAGCAAAGCATTTAACCCTCTGGCTGGAACCAAGGAAGAGAAGAGCACCGCAAATGCTGAGGCCAGGGGAGGCTTCGAAAGAGCCTCCAAAGCCGAAGGAAGACCGTGATCGAAACCGCGGCTAAAGGAGCAGCTTTCAACACGATCAAAGTAGGGAAACCCTACTTTGAAGGAAGAAAGAGCCTAGCACCGCCATTCCGATCTACGGCTCTTCCGGAATAACGGGGACAAGGCCCGAGCATCCCTATCTTTGGATGCAACAGGCACCTTCCGCCTGCCTCGGAAGCCCTCGACTCCGTCTTTTGGATGTAACAGTCACCTTCACGAGCATCGAAGACAACACAGCGTCTCATCTTCACCCTCGGGAGCACTTCGTCAATAGAATGCACCCGCATGTTCAAGTTCATGTTGGAAGTACGTGAGGGAATAAGAAGCAAATCTTCTCTCCATGCCACTATTTATAGGCCGGGCAGATCAAACCCACGCGCCAAGTGGATGACCCTCCGAATTCTGTGCAATGAATTTACATTAAATGGATGAACCGGACGCCTCGAATTCAGCCAAACGGCTATTTATAGCACTCGAAGAGCGAGACAGCCGCATCATTAAAAGACATGTTCGATGCGCCAGCCAGACAGCGCATCACACGGACGTGCCCTTCGGCATCAGGCGCATCACACAGACGCGCCCTACACTCGGCGCATTACAGAGGGTGCGCCCTCACACATCTCCATACCGAGTAGAACGCCAACCGACGTGCCCACTCAGCTGTCCATCGAACGTCACCAACATTAAATGCTGAACTGACAGAGTTGGCAGCACGCCTCCCAAAGTCTGAACAGTTGACAGCTTTATTCAGAAAATGAAGCGTCGGCAACGTCAGCATCATCATGACTTTATTTCGACGGCTACTGCCACGTGGCTACTCCACCATCAGCATGCGCCTCTACGGCCATGCGTCCATCAGCATGCGCCTCTACGGCCATGCGTCCAAATCAGTATACGCCTCAAAAGCCATACGCCTCAGACTGCTCTCTGATCCCGAAAGACAGAAGGAAAGTCGCCTGCATGCGCCTCAAAAGCCATGCGCCCCAAATGGTTTGTAACTCCTAAAGGTTATGAGCCGCAGCCTCCTCCTGCGCCCAATCCAAGGTGCAGCTCACCAGATCACTTCTCTCCACCAAATCCGAGATCTTCGAACCATGAGTCGATGACACGTGTCTTTTGACTCAACTCATCCAAGATTTCAGCAACGAAAAGATCTTCTCTCTACTACGAGCCGGCTCACAACAGCAGTATGAAGTGTTCTCCCCCTCGATCAGGGCGCAGCATCCGTGCGCCTCCATCAGCAACCTCCACGTGGCATCCCCACACCGGCGTATCCTGCATGCGCGCATGAGCAGCCAGCCTGCAAAACTATAAATAGAAGGATCATCTCCTTCACACACACACACAGAGACTCAGAACAGAAGACTCACAACACAGAGAGAATCGACAACAGAGAATCACCGAGAGGCAGTTCTAGACACTCAATGTCTTCCTCCTCTCAGCAAGCTCCAGCACCCAGAGCAATCAACACCTTCAGAGAACCGATAACCGTCGTCAGCCGGTCAACGGAGTCAACGCATTACCACTCGCTCCATTGGCACTAAGGACCCAGCTTAAACAAAAGTGTACTCCTAGGACTACATCTAAGTCCTACATTGTAACACTGTTCTGTTTGTATTAAAGTTTTCAATCAAACAATTTTAATGGCAAACAGGTCAGTTTTAAAAAATGATTTTAGGATAGCCTATTTGCCAGTACGACTTGATGTATAATGTATTCCTAGACTCAATGAAATAAAAAATTATATTGCTTTGAAAGAAATACATTCTGAGTGGCAAACAGCTTTGGTCTTGAACAGAGTAGATATCCATCGTTGAGCAGTGTCCAAAACGTCATAGATAAACATCTGAATTGACTTGCATTAATATCGAGACAGAGTTTGATCAATTATTAAAATCAGGTTTGACCATGACCAATGGGCCAATAATCTCATCCATTTTGATAATTGACAAACCTTGCCGATATAACATCTTAGTTTGGATCAATTCAAAAATATATACCGGTGGGTACAGAGAAAAAAATAAAATTGTTCATAACCTGTATTCAGAAAGATGTTAGATCTTATTTCTTCCCCGTTGTCACTTAGCAAAATAATTACAAAAGAGAAAGCTCCCCCGCAATAATTGCATAAGTAACAAGCAGTGAAGAAACAAAAAAATAAGAGATAAAATAATTGTATATGTTGTCACAGGCAGTTTATATGGAAGCATAAAGAAATATAATGCTAGAATAAAGCTGAAATAAATAAAGTGCTGAATAATAAACTAATGTGAGTCAAATGCCAAACTGAGGCATAAAAACATATGTCTATGTAAGTCACAAATCATAACCAAAATAAAGAGTACTGATAATTCTTGGAATGTCGGAGCATTTCCAAGTAAACATAAGAAAAAATAGACAGTCTCAAACAGTAACATCTCAGAAATCATCATCCTCATCCTCATCATTATCGGCTGCAGTGCTAGCATGTCCAGATGGACCAGCTCCAGAAGTGCCGGCTCTAGAAGAATGAGGAGTGGCACCAGAAGTACGATACCAATCGTAAGCGTTCCCTGGCTAGAACAGAGATGGACTGCCTCATCATCAATATGGTAGCCAGAAATAGAAGGGTCTCAAGGTAGAGAGCTAGCAGAGTGACCCGTCTGTGCAAATCTCAGATCGGCGAAGGTGTTGGCAATAGCCTGGAACCGAGAAACGTCATGGAACTCATGTTCCATGGAAGTGTCAACATAAAATGACTGCAGATCTGATAGATACTGATGAATACCCTCAGAGGTTATAGGGTAGACTGAGGAGGACCAGGTGCTGAGGAGGAACAGGTGCAGTAGGTGGAGGAACAGTGGCAATATTGTGACGAAAGAGTTTGAGGAACTTGGGCTCACGGTCCAGAGCATAAGTGGATAAGTCAATATCGAATCTCTGAAAGATGCGTGGGATGATCATCGCACAAAAGAGGTTGCAATATCTTTTGCGACATCTACCCATCATCTGAATGATAGTCTTAGGGGCAGAGAAAGGAATCCCCTTAAGAATGTGATATAAAGCAGAAAGTTCAAGTGTAGTAACATCATCTTTTGAAGTAGATTTTGGAAGTAGACTGGAATAGATGATACAATATAATTCGTAGTTAATCAAGTTCAAGTTATTGGCCTTGAACTTTCCAGGACGAGCACGTGCGGGCGCACAAAGCTCATTCTTGAAACTAACGAGAGTCGTACCATCAGGGAAATCAAAATCTGTGATGTCATCGAGTCGGGCACCTTCGTTTGGAATACCAAGGATTTTTGCTAGCATTTCATCATTAAACTCGATATCTATTCCTCCGACACGTGTTCTCGCGGTAAAAGTGTCTAACACGAAATTACAGTAAAATAGTCTAATGGCATTAGTAGCTATAGGAAATTATAAAGTAGCAAAGTGTTGTAACCCTATTACCTCAAAGTAAGGACGGTGGTCGGAAAAGACAGTCCATTTGATCGAAGATCCGGTACAAGTAGTACGCATAATAAAATCGGCATACCAAAGTAGGGCTTGGTCGGGAGTTTTGAAATAAAACTCGTCCGATGCACCGTCATTCGATTGGATCGGAGAAAAGAGGAAATTCGTATGCGGATCAGAAGACGATGCCTCTTCACTGGCATGTGTCTTCTTCCTCTTGAAAGGATTGAATTCCTTAGGCATTCTATCCCAAAAACTAGAAACCCTAATAATTGGAAAATGGAGGAGAGACAGAATTATACCTTCCGAGAATTAGGTATGCTGGAGAGAACGAGATTCTCCGCACGAATCCAAATTTTGGATGAAGATCTCCACGTGGATTGGAAGAAGGAATGTGGAGAAGAACTAGGGTTTTCGGGACACGGCTGCTGCTGTTTTGATGAGGTTTGGAAGAATGAAGAAGAGGGGGCCTCGGGTTCTGACTGGTACATATATATACTCAGTCGAACTCTGGCCGAATTCGGACCGAACTCTGGCCGAATTCTCCAAGGGTTGCCTGGCTATATATGTATAAAAAATTTGTGGGGCTACATCTTTTTCATCAATTCGTTTCAAATGTTTAATTCAGAGTTTAGTAATTTTAAATTTCAAAATAATATAATTAATATTATTTTATAAATTAATATTCTTTACTCAGTATCTCTCTCAGATTAGCTGTAGGAGTACTGCCCCAGCTAACGAAGGTTCATCGGGGAACTCTTAAGTACTGCTTTGCTTCGACCGTAGTCGTGGTGACAGACAGACTCTTTTTAGGCTGGTCTCAAAAACAGTTATTGAGTATTGAATATTAATTAATAAAATAAAATTAATTAATATTATTGACATCTAAAATTCCTAATTTTTGACGTAAATAATTAAAACGATCTTCCGCTAGAGGTTTTGTGAGTATGTCTGCTAACTGATTCTGTGTGTCTATGTATACAAGGTCTATATTTCCATTTTGTTGATGATCTCTAAGAAAGTGATATCGAATCTCGATATATTTAGTACGAGAGTGAGATACTGGATTCTTAGTCAAATTAATAGAACTAGTGTTGTCACAGAAAATGGGTTTGTGTGTAAAATACAATCCATAGTCTTCTAAAGTTTGTTTCATCCACAAAATTTGTGCACAACAACGTCCTGCGGCGATATACTCAGCCTCGGTTGTTGATAATGCAACAGAATTTTGCTTCTTACTAAAGCAAGAGACTAGAGCTTTTCCTAGGAAATGACATGTGCCGCTAGTGCTTTTTCTATCTACTTTGCATCCGGCAAAATTAGCATCAAAGTAACCGGTTAGGTCAAATGACATAGTTTTGGGATACCATAAGCCGACAGAAGAAGTGCCTTTAAGGTATCGAAAGATACGCTTAACTGCGGACAGATGTGATTCCTTAGGATTTGCTTGAAAACGTGCACATAAGCAAACACTAAACATAATATCTGATCGACTAGCAGTTAAATACAGTAAGCTATCGATCATACCTTGATACTTACGTATGTCGACAGGTTTGCCTTGTTCATCAATATCAAGCTTGTTTGAAGTCTCCATTGGAGTGCTAAGTGGCTTGACTGCTTCCAGGTTGAACTTTTTTAATACATCCTTTGTGTACTTTGCTTGATTTATGAACGTTCCATTGTTGGTTTGTTTGATTTGCAGTCCGAGAAAGAATTTTAGCTCTTCCATCATGCTCATCTTAAACTCATTCTGTATACACTTTGAAAATTGTTGACAAAGAGATTCATCAGTAGATCCAAAAATAATATCATCTATATAGACTTGAATCGAAAGAATGTTGTTATTCAAAGATTTTATAAACAATATAGTATCAACCTTTCCCTTTGAAAACTCGTTATCAAGTAGAAAAGAGCTTAGATGATCGTACCAAGCACGAGGGGCTTGTGTCAAACCGTATAAGGCTTTTTTCAACTTGAAAACATATTCAAGAAATTTGAAATCAGTAAAACTAGGAGGTTGAGCTACATAAACTTCTTCTTTTACAAAACTATTTAAAAATGCACTTTTGACATCCATTTGAAATAACTTAAAATTATGAAAATATGCAAATGCACATAACATACGAATGGATTCTAATCTCGCAACTGGGGCATAAGTCTCATCGTAGTCGATACCTTCTTCTTGATTGTATCCTTGAGCTACGAGTCGAGCCTTATTACGAGTCACTAAACCATTCTCGTTCAGTTTGTTTTGAAATACCCGTCGGGTGCCAATGACCGGATGATCAATAGGCTTGGGAAAAAGTTTCCAAACTTGATTCCGCTCGAATTGGTTTTATTCCTCTTGTATATCATCTATCCAAAAATTATCACTACATGCTTCTTCAATATTTTTGGGTTCAAACTGCAAAACAATATCAACACAAGAAGCTATATCTTTCGAGGAACGAGTACTTACACCCTTGGTAATCTCACCAATTACCAAGTCCATTGGATGATCAGCCAAGAATCTCATCTCTTTTGGTGTAGTCTCAGGAATGCTAGTTCCGGCTTCTTTGCTTGAAGGTTTATCTGATGCTTGATGTGATGGTTCTGTATCTCTGTGTGAAGGTTTTGCAGTAGCTGTACTTGGTGTGATTATGTCTTCATTTTTATCATCGTCTAAGTGTTGATTTAGCTCATCAAACTTGACATTGATTGATTCTTCGATGATCATGGTTCTTTTGTTGAAGAATCTGTATCCTTTGCTCTTTGCTGCATAACCTAAAAATATACCTTCATCGGCCTTTTCATTAAATTTACTCAAATTGTCTTTAGTATTAAGAATAAAACATTTATAACCAAAAATCTTGAAATATGAAACATTTGGTATTCTATTAAACCAAAGTTCATAGGGAGTCTTCTTCGATATAGGTCGAATTAGAACCCTATTGAGAATATAGCATGCTGTATTGATAGCTTCAGCCCAAAAGTATCTAGGTAGACTAAAATGGTTTAACATTACTCTAGCCATTTCAGATAGAGTTCTGTTCTTACATTCCACAACTCCATTTTGTTGCTGAGTCCTAGTACAAGAGAATTCATGCAAATAATCGTGTGTGTCATAAAATTGCTTGAATTCTGCATTTTCAAATTTGTCGCCATGATCACTACGAATGTGAGTAATCATGAACCCTTTTTCATTCTGTACTTTATTGTAAAAGGTGACGAATTCTGATAATGCATCGTTCTTGTGTGCAAGAAAATAAACCCATGTATATCTAGAGAAATCATCTACAATGACAAATGCATATAACTTACCACCTAGACTAGCAATTCTACTTGGTCCAAATAAGTCCATATACAACAGTTGTAAAGGTCTAGTAGTACTTATAGCGTTCTTCTATTTAAATGCGGATTTGGTAGCTTTGTTCTTTTCACATTCACTATATACCGTATCCTTCTTGAAAAAAATATTCGGTAAGCCGCGTACCAACTTCTTTGTAGATAGTCTTGAAATTATATCCATGTTTGCATGGCCGAGTCTCATATGCCATAGTTGACCCTCGATGCTTTTGGCCATCAAACATCAACCTGCTTTGTTATCATATTCCAACAAATAGAAAACATATATGTTGTCTTTCCTAATACCTTCAAATATAGTACTACCAGTTGAACTATCAACTATAGTACATTTATCTTTGACGAAGTTAATACCATAACCGTGATCAACTAAATGGCTTATGCTGAGCAGATTATATTTTAACTCGGTAACTAGACACACATCTTTAATTACTATATAAGGAGCCTTACTAATGTCACTGATATCGATTATGTACCCTCTTAAATTATTACCGAAGGAGACATATCCTTCTTTATTCTTATTCGACAGTATTACGAATAGTGAAGCGTCACCGGTCATGTGCCGTGAGCAACCGCTGTCGAGCATCCATTTGCTCCTAGCATGTGAAGGGCGTCCCACCTACGAAACAATTTGCAGATAAAACTCATGGTACCAATTTCTTGTAGGATCCTGACTGGTTAGTTTTTGGTATCCATGCATAAACATTTAAATCTACTAACTTTCTGATTCTACATGCTGAAGATATATGACCAATGAGGCCACAATAATGATTTTGTATGTTGAGTGTTGAAAGTAGTGTGAGGTGCATGATTGGTAGGTTTTGGTTTTCTAGTATAGAAGAATGCATGCCTATTAGTCTTCTTGGGCATAGTTTTTGTATGGTTTGGTCTGACAGTGTTGGACATGTTTCGATGATTCGGTAATTGACACGTGTTAGAATAGGAAGCAGCAACTTCAGGCTGTTTTCCTAAACTAATTTCCAACTTTTTGGAAGTGTTATATAATCTAGTATAGTCAGATGTGAGTGATTCTAATCTGACCTGTGCACACTGGAGACTCTTTCTCTTCTTAGATAGGTCTTCCTTTAACTGGATGATAGTTTGGTCTTTTTCTTCGGATAGCTTAACAGTCTCGTGTAACAACAACTTAATCGAAGAAAGTTCACCAAACTCATTTGAAGAGTCATTATTTTTAACATGATCTAGTTGGTCGGTACGTCTTTCTAGTTCACCTTTGTACTCTTTGAGTACCTTCTTAGAGGTTTCATATTTACTATGCAATTTTCTGTAATCATTTAGCAGGTCACTGAAAGCCTCTCCTAGTTGCTCGAAGGTGAAATCATCATAAGGATCAAATAGTGGATTAGTGATTACCTGATCGCAAGCCATCAAGCATACATTTGCAGCGTCATCTGATTGTTCGTCTTCTTATTCACTGGCCTCACTTTCATGCCATATGCTTGTATTGGCATACTTCCTTGATGTAGATTTCTTCAGGTAGCCTTTGTCATATTTGCTATTTTTCTTTGATGATGATGTTGTTTGACAATATTTCTTCATGTGTCCTTTCTTCTTACATCCGTAGCAAATAGGATCTTCCTCGTTATTGTTGTTGATGTCTTTTGTTCTCTTGTTAAATCTCATGAACTTCTTGAATTTTCTTACCAGAAGAACTTGATCTTCAGAGTCGGTCTGGTCTCATGGAGAAGCAAGAAATAGTCAGTGGTAGCACGGTCGACAGCTGAAGCAGAATACAGAGCAATGGCTCTGGGAGTGTCAGAGTTGCTGTGGGTGAAAGCGTTGCTGACAGAGTTGAAGCTGGACAAGGGAGCACCATTACGTCTTCTGAGCGATAGTCAAGCTGCAATAAGTATAGCTAACAATCCAGTTCAGCACGACAGAACGAAGCACATCGAGATTGATCGATTCTTCATCAAGAAGAAGCTAGAACAAGGGATACTGAAGATTGACCATGTCCGCTCAGAAGAACAAGTTACAGACTGTCTGTCTAAGGGTCTTAGTTCATTAAGTCTGACGAAGCTATGTAACAAGATGGGGATGATTGATATCTATCGCCCATCTTGAAGGGCAGTATTGAGAATCAATAAGGGACTTTTAGTCCCACATCGGAATATCAAGCATGTAGAGGAGCTAGACTCCCTATAAGTAGTGAAGTAGTCTATCAATAAAAGTATCCGACCATTATTTTCTACACCATATATATTGGTCTTCCATGTATGGACTACCAAGGGCTTATAAAAAGGTGATGCATGCTAGTTGTAAAATCATCTCAAAACAAGAGTGCTTACAATCTTTGAGAGAGAGAGGATTAAGGACTATTGTGAAGGAGAGATTGCTTCGAATAATTTTTCGGCATCTCTTGTTCTTCGGAGTCCGTAATCAAAAAATTTCTTCTTTCAAGTGAGTTGTGGTGATCCGTGTTGGATCGGGAGGAGCTTGTAGAGGGTGTATTCTCTTTATTCCATTAGTGGAGGTTCTTTACGGTTGGACTCCGATCATCCCGTGGTTTTTCCCGTAAGGGTTTTCTACGTCAAAAATCTTTGTCTGCGATTGTGTTTGGCATTTTTGGTTTGTGTGCTTTTGCTAGGTTCTCTTACAGGACTTTCTGGTTTGGAAGGACGGTTTTCGTGCTTCGTTCCCAACAGAGTGGTATCAGAGCTTTAGGTTCAAAGAAGTGTCAGGAGTTGACAGTCAAACCAGGAAGCAGAGATGGACGCGAAGCCGGTGCGCATGGTGAACCTGAACGGTACCAACTATCATTATTGGCGGATCAAGATGAAGGATTTATTGTTCGTCAAGAAGCTACATCTTCCAGTATTTGCATCTGAGAAGCCCAGTGACAAATCCGATGAGGACTGGAACTTTGAGCATATACAGGTGTGTGGGTACATGCGGCAGTTCGTTGACGAGAACGTGTACAACCACGTTGCCAATATTGAGCACGCGAAGACATTATGGGATAAGCTGAAATCTTTGTACGCGAAGAAGACCGGGGTAAACAAGTTGTTCCTGATCCGGACGATGATGGGTCTGCGGTACAAAGATGGGACATCCATTACGGATCACTGGAGTGAGTTCCAGGGCGTGGTGGACCAGCTATCCTCGATGGAAGTCAATTTCAACGACGAGGTTCAAGGACTTTGATTGCTATATACATTGCCAGACTCGTGGAAGACTATACGAGTATCTATGATCGCTTCTGCTCCGGAAGGCGTGGTCAGTCTGGAGTTTGCCAAGAGCGGGGTACTGAATAAAGAGATACGGAGACGTTCTCAGGGCACTTCATCCACATCCCATCACTCAGAGGCACTAGTTTTAGAGAGCCGCGGAAGGGGCAAAAGCAGGGGTCCAGGTGGTGGCAGAGACAAAAGCAGAGGAAAGTCCAAAGATCGGTACAAGAACTCGGAGTGTTACCACTGTGGCAAGTGTTAGGGTTATATACTAAAAGCATCACTTTTGTAGTAACCTTATTTCCTTAAATTTTGAATGAGAATCATATGGGCAAATGTTTGCATATTGTATTTGTTGCAAGTGTTAATGCAAATGTCTAATATTCTATATTGTAGATAATATGGTGTGTGGTGTCACACAGAAGATCATATTATCAGTTTCCTATGGAGTATATAAATAGTTCACAACCTAGATGGACTTGGACAATCTATTGGAAAGGTTGTAGTGTAATCTGGTATTAGTCTATCTTGACTATAGGTTTACACGAGTACACTTTGTGTGTATTGAACAGGACCACTTGAGGTTGTTCTCTTTGTACTGACTACATAAGAAAATAAACACCTCTGTTATTATGGATGCTTGTACTCTTAATTCGGATATAATAACGGACATGTATATGCAATGTGCATTACTTTGACTCATAAAAAAGTGAGATTCATTATGGATCAACAACCTCTATGAATTGGGTAATAACATTGTATGTATGATGGGCTGTTGATTATAAATGGAATCCATGTCCCGATACATCGGGTTGATGATGTCCTCTTAAGGAGCTCATAAGGATTGTCATATAAACCCTGCAGGTGGATTATATCCGACATGACAAATAAAGTTGAGCGGTACTACTTAAGGATAAAAGATGTCGAATTAATATAGTTGTCAGTAACTTAATTGATCGACGGATATACGATATCTTAACATGGGGAGCCAAACGAGCATATAATTAAAGGAGCCCACAAACATAATTTGGGATTAGGAAGGTAGTGCAACAATAGCTCATTAGTGGACCGAGCTATTGCTAAGAGGCCTGGATTGTGTGTTCGGGCTGAACACGGGATATCCAGATCCGTTGGGAGGCCTAACCCTAATTTCTCCTCATGGTCCATGCCGTAGCCTATATATATCCTCTATTCTCTGGCCGCCTGATTACTAATCAGAAATCTAAAATTTTCTCTAAATTCGTGATTCACGTAAGGAGAGAAAGAGAGTGCTGCCAAGGAGAAGAAAAGGTTGGGAGATCGTCGCCCACACGACGTCCAACTCGAGGAAGGAATACATGCAGAAGATCTTGAGGTCGTCCGCTCGAGATTGCCAGGAATTACTTATATCCTTTTCGCCGCAGGTATAATTTATGAACCCTAGTTTCTGCCTATGAAGGGTTAGAACACGTATTAGATCTGTTTAACTTTCTATCGATCAATACGCACACCAAAGGAAGGGTCCTGGGAATCCCCAGTTCTATCAATTGGTATCAGAGCCACTTTGGATCTACGTATTGATTGATACGTCCATGTTGTCCAATAAAACTTGCGCTATGTAATAGTCGGTAGATGTAGATATGTTCTAACTCGATTTTGCAGGCATCTTAGATCCAACTATTATGGTCCAATGCATTTTTTTATTGTGTTGTTTAAACTACGGACATGTCGTGGATGTTGTTGTTGTTGTGGATGTAATTAAAATTACGAGGGTTGATCGTGCATATTAATTTAATTTTTCAATCTAGATTATGTGTGAACTCCTTTAGGAGGTATAGGATTGATGTAATTTTAATTATTTTTGATCAATCGTGATGGTGGTGGTGGCTGTTTCTGACGCCAGACAAGATGCTGGTTTTGAGCAATCCAGAGGCAGACAGATGTTTTTCGATGAAGGAATCATCAGAGTCATCTTCGACAGTTCTTCTATGTTGAGCCTTGAGAGCGATTGACTTCTCCTTTGGTGTAGTATCATCAAAGAGTTGAAGTTCTAACTCGTGAGTGAGTAGCTTACCCGTGAGTGTTTCCAGAGACATTGTTGAGAGGTTGTTCCCTTCAGTGATTGCTGTAGCCTTTGGAATCCAGTTCTTTGTAAGAGCTCGTAGAAGTTTGTGAATCTTCTCATGGTTACTGTAATCCTTGTCTAGTGAAGACAAAGGATTTATAATATCCAAGAATCTTGTAAACATCCGAGTGACTGATTCACTTGGCTTCATTTTGAACGCCTCGTACTCCTGAGTAAGTCTGCTGATCTTTGACTCCTTGACTTGTATTGTTCCTTCGTGGGTTACTTCGAGAAGTTTCCACACTTTGTTTGATGTTGTGTAGGTAGACACCCTGTTGAATTCAGTTCTGTCTAAAGCACAAAATAGAGCGTTAATAGCACGTGCGTCAAGGCTGGCCTTTTTTTTTATCCTCTGTATATTTGTCATGGGGTTTTCAACTAAACTCCATCAACATTAATACGAGGGGGATTTTTATAGTCAACAATAACTACAGACCATAAGTCAAAATCAAGAGATTTCAGAAAGAAACTCATACGTGTTTTCCAATAAGTATAATTTGTGCCGTCAAACAATGGAGTCTGTTTGTGGCTTGGCCTTCACTTGTGAATTTCACAGTTGCCATGTGTAATGCTGTAATCTATATAACAATTGAATATAACTATAATTTTACCTTGCTTTACCTGTATAACCCGATCTAATACCAATTGTAGGAACGAAATCATAAAGCAGAATACTCTAGAGGGCGGTGAATAGACTAGGCAGCGAAATATTGCTAATTAAAAAACTCGTTAGCAGTTAGATCACAGATATATTAATAATCATATAATAAATGACAGTAATAAAAAGGTGATCAG
Source organism: Iris pallida (assembly GCA_029216955.1). Lineage (NCBI taxonomy): Eukaryota > Viridiplantae > Streptophyta > Magnoliopsida > Asparagales > Iridaceae > Iris > Iris pallida. Next base: position 10,070,781 of record JANAVB010033620.1, on the reverse strand, counting down.
AAAGCAAACACAAATACCAATTTTTATACTGGTTTCCCTCTTGTGAGGACTAGTCCAGTCGGAAGAACTCTAGCTTCCAGTTGAATCCACCATTAAAAAATCCCGTAAGTTTTCATACGAAGTCCTTGCAACTTCTACAGACGCGAGCTTTGATACGAAGAACTCGACCAACTTCAATTGTGAAGAGTTGTATCTTCAATCAAGCCTCTGATTATAGTCGCTCTGAAACTTCTAAACTGTACCGTACTGGCAACTCGACTAGAGGATTGTAACTGGCTTGGGATTTGAAAATGGAAGCTTTTTAGAACTCTTTGGAAGAAATGTAAGCTTTAGAAGAGAAGAGATTGAAAGTGAATTGGTGATTTGAAATGATCAAAATCCTTCCCTATTTATAGTTTTTCCAAAGGCAGAACTCCGATAGAATTCGAGCAGAATTCGGATAGAACTCTTTGTAACAAATCGCAACTGAAGGGAGACCAAGTTCAAAATCAAACGTTCATATAATGTTCAACTTGGCCGAACTCTAGCCAAACTCTGGCCGAGTTCTGTCAGGGTTTGGTCAGTTGATTTTGTGAAAAATAATTTTAGCTTTTTGAAAAGTCCTTCAGAAGCTTTTTGTAAAATTAATATTTTTTAAAAATATAGATCATTTTAAAAAGATAGGTCAATTTTCAAAAATTATTTTATGATAGCCTATTTGCCAGTACGACTTGGTGTACAATATATTCCTAGACTCAATAAAATGAAAATTTATATTGCTTTGAAGGAAATACATTCTGAGTGGCAAACAACTTCGGCCTTGAACAGAGTAGATATCCATCGTTGAGCAGTGTCCAAAACGTCGTAGGTAAACATCTGAATTGACTTGCATTTATATCGATACAGAGTTTGATCAATTATTAAAATCAGGTTTGACCATGACCAATGGGCCAACAGTGCGTACTTGTAGTGTTAAGTAAGGGGTTCATGTGGCTTAGGGTGCATATTATTGCACATGTGCAATAATGCACTATTCTCTACAACATGACACCAACAGCAGTAGGTGTAGAAGGAACAGGTAGCAGTGGCCTTGTGCACTTGTGAACCTATGTACCTAGGTGCATAACTCCTGTACAAGGGTGCACACCTCCATTCTTTCATATTTCCAATAGCAGGACTGCCCTATTCTGTGGTAAAAATGTATGTGAGTAGTAGTATTGACAATAAAGAGGTTTCCTGTGTTGGGCAGCAGGATAAAGGGCGTTCTTATACCTACCTGCAGTAGGCAGTGTGTGACTACCTAAGTGAGGTAAAGGGTGTTAGTGAATAACTGAGATAAGGTAAGGGTTGGTAGCAGTAGGAGATTCCTGCCTAGGTGTAGGTTAAGCTTGTGGCAATAGCTTGTTGCTAAGGTAGAAATTAAGCATTGGGGGTTCATATGCAGGCATTGGGGAAATTGACCTGTAGGCACATCAGGGAGTGGCTAATTGGGAACAATTTTGAACTATATAGCAGTTTTTGGTGGGTTAGCAGTTAGCCTTGACCACTAAGGGAAGGCATTCATAGCAGCATAATAAGGAAGCATTAGCCACAGGGTTAGGCGAATGCTGTTGTAGTTTAGAAGAATTGCTAGTAGCAGTAGGTATTGAGCACTGCCTAGTATATATGTGTACGTGTTGTGTAAGGATATATATAGATAGCCGTAGGATAGGAGTGGGTGATGTGCTTGTGGTGCATTGGTATCCATATACCAATATAGAAAGTGTGATGGTTAGATGTGGATTAGGATATGTGTGGGTATGAATTTGTATATGGGTATTGCTACAGGATAAGTGTCAGGTAAAGTTCAATTAAGGGTATCTTACTTTGTGTATAAGGTAATGTAATAGACTATAGGGTAATTGGGGAAAATGGCTAGGTATTCTATCATAGGGTATATGCATATACAATATAGATAGTTACATAGGATATTAGCCTTGTATAGAGTAAAATATCCTGGTAAGGCAATGTATGGTCCTAAAACCTAAGTATGACCTAGATTGGTCTAGTTTAGCAAGATATTGACCCAATTGACCTAGTTTGACCTAGAAATGACGTGAAAACGTAGACTTGACCTAGTGTAGCATGTTTATGATTCGAAAACACAAATTGACTTTTATATTTCATATTTAGGTATTTCGTATCGGATATTGTTGACATTTCACACCGGATCTCATGCTAGTAGATTCTCTGATAATTTTACGTTTATGATATTTTCTATGTTTCCTGTATTTAATATAGATATCCTTGTTCTTTTAACATATTAGTTATATGGATTGGTATTTTCTGGATCCCGTCATGAGATATTATTCCTTGTGTATATCCTATACAATCCCTATTATTATTATTTTTGTATTATATAGACACTAATTCCTGCCAAGGCTTACGACCTTCTTAGGGAATCCCGTATTTTAATGTACCATGGTTGGATCCACTATATTAGTCGGGCACGAGGAGTATTAGTGTAGATACATGATAAATACCCTCCTTGTGCGTGACTTGTTTCTTGTGAGTTTAAATCATATACCGCATGTATGATTAATCAGCCTATAAATTCTTATGCAAGTTTCCAAGTCGGTCACAGGTGAAAACTAGAACTCACTTACATAGATAGCATGATTTCTTGACTCTTGTACATGATATAACCTGTTCACTTATTCTTGTTCTTACCTACGCTTTTACTCATGCCATGTTACATTCATGTACACATTATTTATTCTTGTATATTCTCTCTATTTACTATCAATTAGTCTTTATCATTTACAGGAACTATTACTAGAAATGTAATCCGCTCCAATTCTGACTGGATATATTTTTCAGACGACTCAAATGATGGTGGCCCTACCTACTACGCTCCCAGGATGCAGTGGGTGTAGACCAGGAGACCCTGATCTAGGAAGGCTTAGCCCCAGCTTGTTGACACAAAATCACAGTTAACCAAATATTGATAAAATTAACAATATGATACTTGTCATAATTCAATATGACACATCTAGACTGAACTCAGTACAAGACAGACTACGGCTCGTACCTCCAGTGTACTATGTTTCGAGTCTGTATTTTATACTTTTCTTGAGTCTAGATAAATGTAAACTGAGTTACAATGAGCAATTTTGGCCTTTACCTTTACCTACACAATAAACCAAAAGCTCCACCAAACCAAACTAGCCCATACAGCCTACTGGACCAATTCTGTCTTCTGGAGACAGAGTTCGGGCCGAACTCTGCCTCCACATAGAGTTCGGGCCGAACTCTGTCCCCTAAAATCCAGGACCCTAATTTTTAGGGTTTGCTGTCTGCTAGTTGTCCAATGGCCAAAAATTTGAATTCTTGACCCAGAATTCTGGCCGAATTCTGCCTATCCAGAACCCTATAAATAGGCCTTAAAATCTCACTTTTTCAATCATCCAATCTTCTCTTATCTTCTCTCTAAAGCCTTATACACGCCTTACCCTTCTCATCTACTAGCCACAAGCTCCCTAAGCCTCGAAGTGCTCAGTGCTTTTTAGTTAGGAGTTTGTGCAAGAGTTTAAAAGTCGCTTGGAAAATTCCAAGCATCGCTACTGCGATCTCTGTAAGAAGTTGATGTGCTCTTCTGAAGAAAAGGCACGGGGTGCAACTACTATTTCACAAATACTGGATTTAATCCTGAGCTAGAGTTCTCAGTCCTGGATTAGTCCTCCACGAGGGAAACCAGGTTAAAATCGGCTGTGTTTGCGTATGCTTTCTCGCCCTTTATAATTTCCGTATTTACTCTGATTATTTACTGTTGGTGAAAGAGTTTAATTTTTAATTGGATATTATTGTCATAAACTCTATTTACCCCCCTCTAGAGTTGCCTACTTGTTCTTTAATTGGTATCAGAGCTCTGTTCTTTCAACAAGGACTAACATCCTAGAGCTGATCCACGACAACCACACAACCCGTATTTTCCAATCACGGTGAAGGGCAATCCACTCATAGGTCTCACCTATTTGATGGAACAAACTACACCTATTAGAAAATAAGGATGAGTTTTTATCTCAAGTCGCTAGACTTCGACCTGCGGACCATTGTTACCGATGGTTACAAAAAGCCCGCCAGGATAGTTGTCAATGGTGATCTCGTTGAGAAACCCCACGACAAATATTCTAACGATAAAAAGAAACAGACGAGTCTAGACACGAGAGCTATTAATGCTTTATTTTGTACAATAGACAGGAATGAGTTTGACAGGGTCTCAGCATGTACCACCTCTTACGAAGTATGGAGACTTCTAGAAGTGACGCATAAAGGAACCACCCAAGTCAAGGAGTCAAAAATAAGTTATCTCACTTAAGAATATGAGGCGTTCAAGATGAAGCCTAATGAGACAATCACACAAATGTTTACAAGATTCCTCGACGTCATCAACCCCTTGTCATCTCTCGGCAAACAATATACAAATTATGAGAAGATCCGAAAGTTACTTAGGGGGCTACCAAAAATTTGGAACCCTAAGGTAACAGCTATCATAGAAGGCAAAGATATCACCATATTGTCTATGGAGACTTTGATGGAAAAGCCGATGACTCACGAGCTTGACCTCAAAGACTTCGAAGAGCCTGCTCCAAAGGCAAAAAAGATTGCCCTTAAAGCTCATCGTCAAAGGGCTGATCCTGAAGAGACTAATGACGACAATTCGGAAGGTGGTGATCAAACTCTCCTTGTCTGCAACTTTAAGAAGTTTTTTTGCTTCAATCGAAGAAAAAAGGAACAACAAAAAGTTGAAGAAGAAGAGCCAACATGCTACGGCTGCAAGAAGACTGGACACGTCCGAAAAGACTGTCCATTCGCAAAGAAAAGCAACCGATATAAGAAGCTCTATAAGAAGTCTTCCTCAAGAAAATATGCCAATACAAGCATTTGGCATGAAAGCGAAGCTAGTGACTCCGAGGATGAAAATGACTCCCCTCAAGACACCGCCAATGTATGCCTAATAGCAACATCGGATAAGGTAACTAGCGATACTCTCGATGACATCACTTTTGATGAACTTGGCGATGCATTCAATGATTTACTAAATGACCACAGGAAAGTCATTTATAAATATAAGTATGCCAAGGAGAAGATCAAAATCTATAAAGTCGAGATTCAAAAACTCTCTTCTTTACTTGATAATGTTAGAGATACTCCACCCACGGAAGACACTAATGAGGTATCTAAGATTAAGTTAAGCCTACATGATGCCGAAACATGTATTAAAAAGCAAACACATGAGATCATAGCACTCAACACCGAGCTTGCTGAAGAAGAGAAAAGACACAAGATCTCTATTGCTAAAATCGATGGTTTGAATCCTAAGTGTAATGAACTGCATGCTGCCTCTAAGAAATTAGAGATTAGATTGGGAAAACAGGTTGCTCAACCTCAAACCCAATCACATAAGACACATACAAAGCACAAGACCACTCAAAATAGTCAAACACGTCATCCACCTGCAGTACGCAAACATGCCTACATGTACACGCACTTCCATACAGCACATGCACGTAGAAACTATTCTCATAACTATCATTCTACTGCTACACAAAATCATCTTGCTACACATAGATATAACCATCACCATACTGCATATAGACATAACCAGCATTCTGCTGCCATGTATAGCCCTATCCTGCTGCTTCAGACCACTCTTACCATGCTACATATAGATATCATCAACATGCTCCCAATACAAGTATGCATGCTACATGCACCTATTATGGATTACATGGACACATCTCACCACAATATAGAATTAGGAGATTAGTAGATATAAATCTATATGCATGGGTGCCAAAAACTAACATTTTAGGACCCACAAGAACTTGGGTACCAAAGGTCACATCTACTCTTGATATAGGTGGACCTTCCCTCCTCAACTGAAAGTAAGTGAATTCTCGATAGTGGATGCTCGCGACATATGACTGGAGACACAGATCTTTTCGCATCACTATCGATGAAGAGGGAAGGGTATGTATCCTTCGGCAACAACCTAAAAGGGAATATTATAGGCAATAGTACTATTGGTCATCCTCCTTCCCCTGCAATAAAGGATGTCTGCCTAGTGACCGAGTTAAAGCATAACCTACTCAGCATAAGTCACCTTGCTGATCATGGATATGATATTAACTTTTGACAAAATAAATGCTACATTTATGATAGGTCAACGGAAGACATCGCTTTTGATGGGATAAGAGAGGATAACATTTACATTTTCTATCTTTCTAGAGATACTAACAGTGCAGGGAGATGCCTCTAAGCCCACAAGGATGAGAGATTATTATGGCACCAGCGTCTTGGTCATGCCAATATGGATACTATATCCAGGCTATCGACTAAGAAGTTAGTAAGAGGCTTGCCCGACATCATATTCAAAAAGGACATGGTTTGTGCCGAACGTGAGTTAAATAAGGCAACCATGTCATCATTTCATTCCATAAACACTGTAAGTACTACTAGACCCTTGTAATTACTTCACATTGACTTATTTGGTCCTAGTAGAGTAGCCAGTCTTGGTAAAAAATTCTATGCTTTTGTTATAGTAGATAATTTTTCTAGATTTACTTGGGTTTTCTTCCTTACAAACAAAAGTGATGCCATTTATGTTTTCAAAATTTTGGCTAAAAAGGTTCAAAATGAAAAAGCTACATGATTACTCGAATCCGAAGTGATCATGGAGGCAAATTCGAAAAAACTGATTTTGAGAAGTTCTGTAATTTAAATGGTTTTGATCATTAGTTTTCTTGCCCTAGAACTCATCAACAAAATGGTGTTATGGAGCAGAAGAATAGGACTCTTGGTGATATGGCTAGAGTCATATTGAATAAATTTTTACTTCCAAAACATTTTTGGGCTGAAGCTGTCAGTACATCGTGCCATATTTTAAATAGGGTGCTCATTCGACCTATTACGAAGAAAACACCCTATGAGCTTTGGATTGGTAGAACTCCAAATGTTTCATATTTTAAGGTTTTTGGTTGTCGATGTTTTATCCTTAACACCAAAGACAACTAAGGCAAATTTGATGCCAAAGCTGAAGATGGAATTTTCCTTGGCTATGCGGCCAAGAGCAAGGGATATAGAGTGTTTAACAAATGCTCATTGATTGTAGAAGAGTCTACCAATGTGACTTTTAATGAGGATAACAGTGCAACAGCTACTTACGACGATGATGTTGAGCTATCAACTTCTACGTCGATGAATACCACCACTAAAACCAATTCTCTGGAGGGCTTGCCAAAGAAATTCTCTTTCAAGCTGTCACATCCAGAAAACTTGATAATAGGTGAGATTTCACACGACATAAGTACTTGATCATCGTTAAGAGACTCCATTGCTAGCACTGCCTTCATTTCACAAATTGAGCCTAAAATTGTTTTAGAAGCTTTTAATGATGAGTTTTGGATTTCTGCCATGCAAGAAGAACTCAACCAATTCAAGAGAATCCAGGTGTGGAAACTTGTCCTAGGCCATCTAATTATTCGATTATTGGTACGAAATGTGTCTTTCGCAACAAAATAAATGAAGATGGTTCAGTTACATGAACAAGGCTCGTCTAGTAGCTCAAGGATACAACCAAGAGGAAGGTATCGACTACGATGAGACATATGCTCCTGTTGCAAGACTGGAATCCATTCAGATTCTTTGTGTATTTGCTAACTTTCAAAATTTTAAATTGTTTCAAATGGATGTTAAAAGTGCTTTTCTGAATGGATTTATTAAGGAGGAAGTCTTTGTAAAATAACCCCCTGGTTTTAAAAATCATAAATTTCTCGACCACGTTTTCAAACTCAAAAAAATGCTATATGGCCTCAAACAAGCCCCTAGAGCTTGGTATTAAAGGAGAGGGTTTCTTGGATCATTCTCTTCCATCCTTCATCATCCTTTTGAGGTATAATTTCACTCTTCTCTCCATCTAAATTTCATTATTTTTCTTCATTACTCATGGCTCCCAAGTTGTTTAATAGAGACAAGAGGCTTCGAACCGAGGATGCGACCTCTTCGAATCCTCTTTCTTGCAACGAACAACCTATTCCGGTTAACCAACCTATTCAACAACCAATTCACATGTTGTTCAATCCACCTCATCCCATTGACCCTAACACGTACGATGACCGAATATTTGTGTCACTAGATGCTTCAAACGAATGGTTTAGTGATTTTCGATCATATCCAGTGTATGCGGGTCATCATATTAACTTTTTCTTAATATGTCTCTCTCTCTTTTATGATTTATGTCTTGATGAACTTGTCACCACTAATTCACCCATCTATTTAAATGCCATTCAAATATTTTATTGCAATCTTACTACTGATGATACACGTTTATATTGACGTGTTGCTGGCATTGATATCTTATTTGATGACTTTGAATTGGCTGAATATCTTGAAATTCCGAAGCCTAACTCATGGGAGAAACTTGTTGATGCTCGCAAGTTTCAATTCCCCGATGTGTCTTCCTTAGAAAGCTTCAAGGACGATTTGTGTACACCTAACACACGTCCACGCAAGCTTCTTGCCAAATATCTCTGTTTTGGGAAAGCTTGTATTTATCAGGATATTCACATTATCATATCATATTAAATTGTATTATATATCTCTGTTTTGGAAAAGCTTGTATTTATCAGGATATTACATCGAAGCAATATTTACGGGAGAGCTATTGCTAGTTCTGTACTAATTGCGGGGGAGCTACTACTTTTTAAATGTGTCCAGGTATGAACATTGAATATACAAATATCATTTTGTCAATTATCAGTATGGGGGAGATTGTTGACACAAAATCACAGTCAACCAAATATTAATAAAATTAACAATTTGATACTTGTCATAATTTAATATGACACGTCAAGGTTGAACTCAGTACAAGACGGACTACGGCTCGTACCTGCAGCGTACTATGTTACGAGTCTGCATTTTACACTTTTCTTGAGTTTAGATAAATATAAACTGAGTTGCACTGAGCAATTTGGACCTTTACCGATACCTATCCTACAAACCAAAAGCTCCACCAAACCAAACTAACCAATACAGCCCACTGGACTAATTCTGTCTTCTGGAGACAGAGTTAGGGCTGAACTCTGCCTCCACACAGAGTTCGGGCCGAACTCTGTCCCCTAAAATCTAGGACCCTAATTTTAGGGTTTGTTGTATGCTACTTGTCCTACGGCCAAAAATTTGAATTCTTGACCCAGAATTCTGGCCGAATTTTTCCTATCCAGAACCCTATAAATAGGTCTTGAAATCTTATTTTTTCAATCATCCAATCTTCTTTTCTCTTCTCTCTAAAGCCTAATACAAGCCTTACCCTTCCCATCTACTAGCCACAAGCTCCCTAAGCGTCAAAGTGCTCAGTGCTTTTTAGTTAGGAGTTTGTGCAAGAGTTCAAAAGTCGCTTGGAAAATTCTAAGCATCGCCACTGCGATCTCTGTAAGAAGTTGACGTGCTCTTCTGAAGAAAAGACAAGGGTGTAACTACTATTTCATAAATAGTGGATTTAATCCTGAGCTAGAGTTCTCAGGCCTGGACTAGTCCTTTACGAGGAAAACCAGGTTAAAATCGGCTGTGTTTGCGTATGCTTTCTCGCTCTTTATAATTTCTGTATTTACTCTGATTATTTATTGTTGGTGAAAGAGTTTAATTTTTAATTGGATATTATTGTCATAAACTCTATTCACCTTCCTCTAGAGTTGCCTACTTGTTCTTCACAACTGAGGAAGCTTTTGTAGCGACTCAGTTAGACTATGTTTTTTACTGGATATGTCTCCAGCCTTATGACTCTGGCATGTTTAATATTTCAGACTTGTATCAAGAAAGATGACTCTTAAACCCTGGACATGTATTATATTATGTTAAACTTCTGGATATTTCTTTTTATTTCATTATATATTATCGTGCCATTTATCTTCCATGTAGACCTGTTATTGAGTATTAATACTGTCATTAATTATCCTCTGATTGGAGTTGAGATACCTCGACAGGATGTAATATTATTGTTGTTAGCTAGTATAGTAGACCCAAATAGCATTCTACCGTCGATAGAATTGTCATTAATCAAATGAGTTGGGCGTCGTCTCGCACTCGAGCCCCTATATCGGGTACGGGTCGTGACACATTTTTGTGGTGGCCCATGCATGTCAGGCTTTCAATTAGAGTGATATCATAGTAGTGCAATGACTTAGTTATACTACTGCGAGCCTGCGAGAGGATATAGAAAATTAGATATTAGGATGAGAGAATACTCAATCACAATTAGGATCCCTTGAGAGATTCCTAGGATGACTCCTGGGAATCTTACTATAAACTTCATCTCGAAATTTGTTTCCATCTACTCTTCCTTGTCGTTGTTGAATTTCATTCTTAGTGATCGTTGTTGAAATTTATTCTTGAAGTTCGTTGTTGACTTTAATTTTTATATCAGATAAATTTTATATACTAAGTTAGGGTATATTTTGATGACATTCGATGAGGACAGTATGAAAGGTAAATGCCTGCCTCGATTATGGAGTCTGGAGTTTATCGTAGCCATACTAGCTGGCGTGGCAACGACATAGAGCCTAACTTTAAATATACTTGTATTAATTATGGAATTTAGAGTTTTTGCATCCACACCAGTTGGAGCAATAAAAAGTCTATACGACATGATTATAGGGGTATATATCTCAGGTATGGACTCTATTGTTCATCGCAACTATGCTTAGAGGCGTGACGAACATTCTAGGTAACATGACTACGGATATAGCTATATAATTATCATATTGTATCTTAAATTTGTTCTTGACATATCATCTCTAACATCCCATTATGTTATAATAGAATTTATTGCCATCACCTTACATAGCTCAACAATAAGGACATCTCTAGTTCCTCTAGTCCAATTCCTTATAGAGTTTTATTCTGTTATATTTAAGGCACCTTGGATGGTGTAGTAGCTTGATACCTTGCACATAGGTTTGTGTCCTTGAGTATCAATGTTGGCTGTTAGGAGTATAGCTTGTGGGTTTTTGAGTGGTTTCTGGTTGGGCATATGAGCTATATAGGCAGCAATCTAGAGATGATTCATAGTGCAATACCTTGGTAGAAATAGTTCTATGGTTAGTAACAGTATAGTAGTATATGTACCAAGGGTAGAAGGTGCTATATTTAATTATATTGTCGAAGTTCGGGTAAGTACTCTAGGTTGATTGTTAAGTGCCAGTATATTGGTTAGCATTAGGATTCCAATATAGAAGGAGTAAACCTCTAGTACTAAAAGCATTCAAGATATGAGTAACCTAGTGGTTGGGGTAATAAATATAGGCCAAATCCTTGAAGTACCTTAGTAAGCGTGTATCCCGTGAGTGTCAAACATAGGAGCTAGTGCCATGTGATAAATAATGTCAAAAACCCAGGATGGTATCCTACAAATAGTAAGTTAGAAGTCTTAGTATAACATCCCAGTGGTATGCACCAGTAAATTGAGGATGAACCTTAGTACATGTATTTTAGTTAGATTGATGTAAGAGAATAACTGGAGTGAGTATCAGAGGTAGGTAAGGATTCTAGCTAGGCCACCTGTGGTACCACAAATTTCCCTGCACCAATATAGAAAGAACCCCAGTAGGGCAGGATGGTTACTTTGACGTTAGGGAGGCCAATACTGCAGGTGATGCGCTAGAAGGTTAGGTTCTGGTCTTTTCTTGTTCCGGTTCCTTTCCATCTATTGATTACTTGATTGATTTCCTAGTAACTTTAGCTTGCATATGTAATTTTCATGCTAGAGTAGTAGTAAACCCTTGTAGGGACTGTAATAACATAACATTGTAGAAGCTATAACCATGTAAGTTTGTTTACATTCTATAGAATTGCATGTTGTATAATTTTAGATAGGACTTTTTTGGACCATGATTATTGGGGGCTTGACCTAGAGAAGAGTACGACTAACTTAAATTTCGAGGACAAAAATTTTCTAAGGAGGGTAGGGTTGTAACTATCTAAATCCGGAAGAGGAATATTTTTGTCAATTCGTATTATATATATTATTGAGCCTAATTATTTATTTGTGGTGTATATTTATTTATTAATATTGTGTTAGTTATAACGGTTAGTGTCTAGCCAAATTGTTATACATGTGTTAGTAAACTGGTTAGCCTAGACACTTGACTAGAGCCTAATAATTAGTATGCCATGACTCACGAACCAACTCATTTGATTAGACTCATTAGTTATGACCAATTAATTAGAATAGAGGTTAGACGATTTGCCGGAAGAGGTCCAAACCCTTCTATACAATTAATTAGCCACATGACAACATTATAGGACATTCTAGATTAGCTAAACCTAACCTATATAACCAGCTATGTATGGAGAGTGAGACGCCATTCTTCATTTCATTCAATTGTTCATTTCTCTCACTTTGGAGTTCTTTCCAAATAGATCCATTCCTCCACCATTTCTCCTAAATCTCACTCAAATCTACATCAGTCTCTCTCAATCTCTATACTAGAAGGAGCCTAAAAGCCTGGATACTATGAGCACAAGAAGAGGAGTCCATTTGCTAGGAGCAACATGTCTAGATCGTGTCTATTTGGCTTTTCATTGGAAATTCATCACCCAATAGGTATACACCTTATTTTTCTTGTTATTTAGACTCTATTTGTACTATTGAACCCCTTAGAATTCACCCATTGACTAGGACTACCCATATGAAGAGTTTTGGGACTAGTGAATCTCTATAAGGAAGTTACAATGGATTTTGTGCCATTTTTTGGAGGAATTTTGAGAATGGTGTACCAAATGTTTGTCATTAGGTTTGTTAGGCCTATTAGCATAGATTTGGTTGTGTGTGAGTCGATTTGTGTCCATAAATGGATACATGTAAGTCACGTGATGATACGGTAGGACACGGGATCAATCTGGGATTTTTGGCCTCCTACACTTGTGGTATACATGCCAATTACACATAACACCTGATACAAGCTTAGAAATAAGCTAATTATATTTATAGGTATATTTTAAACTTGCTTATGAAGTTTTGTAGGATTCGGGCGAGGATTGGTATAGGTATCTTACGCGTATCAAGCTTGTGCACGAAGTGTTCGATACGTGTCTTCAAATAAATTTTTGTGTCCTTTTTGAGTCGAGATTTGGGGTGTGTGTCCTAAATATGATACGTGATGTTATGTCATGGTATCTCATGATACGTGCGGTTTATTTTGGATATATGATATATTATGTATGTATGTATGTGTGTGTGTGTGTGTGTGTGTATATATATATATATATATATATATATATATATATATATATATATATATATATTTGAAGGAAGAAAAACCATGGTTCGTGTGCTGCTCCCGAGCTCTTGCTCCCCGAGGGGGTTCCCCTCGCCTAGCCTCTCTTCCCCGTCTGTCCTCGTCCCCCCACCCCCTTATGTTTCCTCCCCTCCAGCCCCTGCTGCGGAAGCATCCTTGGTCTCCCGACCTCCTGGCATTTCTCGGGCTGCAGCCCGACCTAGCTCCGGCTGCTTCCTCGTCCACCTTCTTCAGTTATTTAAGCGTCAGTGCTGTCGGACTTCGTTTCTCCTCCTCCCCCCATGCCCAGTCGGCCCTTCGTCGGTCGGCTCGGCTCCCCTCGCCGGCTCTGCTGGTTTAGCCGGTTGCGGGACCTCTGATTCCTTTCTGGTGTTGGGATGCGCCCCCGCTCAGTTTGGGCCTCTTGGTCGGCGGTTAGGGCTACAAACGAGCCGAGCTGCGTCGAGCTATTTTAAGCTTGAGCTTGGCTTAACTATAATTATTTGAGCTTGAGCCCGAGCTCGGGCTTGATAAGTTTTTTATTTTGGAGCTTGAGCTTGGCTCGAGCTTGTTTATATTAAGCTTGAGCTTGGCTTGGTTTGGGCTAGAGCTTGGCTTGATAAGGAAGCTTGATAAACAAGCTCGATAAGCTTTAAATCAAGCTTGTCGCTCAAATTTATTTCAAGCTCATTAAGATTGATTTCAAGCTTAATGAGCTTGATTTCAAGCTAGTTACGTTTGAATTCAAGTATATGAAATATTAACAATTTATTTATATTAATTAAAAAAGTTCCTTAATATCACTTGTTAAGGACATATATATAATACACACAACCATATTGTTTTTTATATATTTTTTTATATTTTTTTATATTGTTTTATATTTTTTTATAATAAACACAACCATATTGTTTTATATTGTTATATATATATATATATATATATATATATATATATATATATATATATATATATATATATCAAGAAAAAATAAACGAGCTTCTAAACGAGCCAGCTCGCAAGCTCAATCGAGCCGAGTACTTCTAAGCTTGAGCTTGACTCGTTTATTAAACGAACTAAAAAATAAAGCTTGAGCTCAGCTTGTTTACTAAACGAGCCGAGCTCAAACGAGCTTATATCAAGCTGAGCTTCGAGCAGCTCGTGAACAGCTTGGCTCATTTGCAGCCATATCGGCGGTCCATGGGCATCTCTCTCCTCTCCTCGGGAGAGAAGCTTGTAGCAGCTTCAAGTTTTCCAAGGACCAGCTATCCATCCCCGTTTAAACTTTCAAATTCCCTGCCCACGTCTTTTCATGCCCCGATCCCGCTAGGATCGTCCATCTTTTCTGGATCCCTGCGGGATCGTTCGTCCTTGCTAAGGCGTGATGCCGTGTAAGCCTATGTTGCGCTTGCACAAGGCCAGGACTTGAAGCAAGACAAGATAGACAAGACTGACAATACGCAGCGGAACATATTGTAGATAATTGAAGCAGCAGCGGACATATTTTAGAATACATGCATTGAACACAATGGTAATAAGAAACAATTCTCTTTGTTGATTTTATTTGAACAGATTACAAGCTCTCAATTCTCTCTGATACAATGTTACATTCTCTCAGAACGTTACAGATTATAATGATCTCATTCCCATATATTACATCCCTTTATATACAAAACCAACTCTTGCAACAGATGTCATCCCTTGGCATCTCTTCTGATTTCTGGCTCCTGAGGATGAGGCTCGGGCTATCACTTCGGACTATCCTTCTCGATGCATAGTGCACATGCATGCAGACTGATGGTGGGTCAGTATATCAGCATACTGGTAATTGTGAACAAAGAGCTACATTTGTCTGAAACGATCACTGTTCATTTAGTGAGAAAACGTTTCTTATGATGTGATCTTGCTACTTTTACCTAGATTCATTTCAGGCGTACAGAGTCATTTTACAATCTTCTTTGAAAATCCAACATTTTATTTCCTTTGAAGCATACAAGGGACTAGTGAATTCAAGCACGATGACTATTCATTTCATGTACAGTGCGCAGCGTGTTTCATGAGCATATTTATTTCTCTATTCAAGCAAGTCTTACGGACAATTACAAGCACGATATCATATCTTTTATTTAGTAGAACATAGCATTACGATATCATATCTTTTATTTAGTAGAATATAGCATTTCTTTGTACAGATTAATCTCTGTAAATAATTTATATGGCAAACTCAAGAAATACGTATTATCACTTATTCAGTGATTCTTACCATAGCAGACCGTCCATCCCTGCACAAGACAAGGATTAGCATAAACATGATAAAACCAACATTGTCATTCCCTGTTCGTCTCCGTATTATTAGCTCTTAGCAAAATATTCTTGAGACATGCAGACTCGATTGGCAGCTGTGACCCTCCGGTTCAGCTCTATACCAACCAATACCTATCTATATGATGGTCCATAGGAAAACCCATGATTAGCCGTTGTGACTCTCCGGTTCAGCTCGTCGCTAAGGACTCAGATTCGACTCCCATTTTCATATGGAGGCCATAATCTCTTCTAGGCCGAGTGGTCCAGGCGCCCCGAGATCCACCCGAGAGACAAATTTTCCTTATTAACAAGTTATCCGAGACCATATGCATGCTCTAGCAGTTCTATCAGATGAGACATATTTGTGATCTGATGGACGACATGTTCTTTTCATGCCTTTGCAGTTATACGACACGTTCAATTCGTGCCTTTCTTTTATTCATGTCAACAGGTACAAGTCTGCCTATACATGTCTATAATTCTCAAGCATACTTAGCAACAAGCAATGATCAACCATTCAATTCGATTCATTTGTCTTCTCTTATCCTGTCAAGCATGACAAACAATATATCAGTTCTTATTAGCAGACAATAAGTCTTCTTATTAGCATGGAGATTATTTCTTTTCTTGTTCTTAGCATAGCAACATGTGAAATATCTTATAAGCATACATATTGGTTATCGTCTTGTTATTAGCATGACAAGGCTCTCTTGATCAAGGCAACATTCATTTCTTAGCAAGGCAACATGTGAATTCTCTTAAAGCATACTCGATGATTTACCATCTTGTTATTAACCAAAGCATTCAATCAAAAACTCAGATTCTTATTAGGTGTTAGAGAATCAGCAAATGAGACTTTGTCCACTCACCCAGATCAATCGTCTTCTGTTGCAGAGCCAGCAATCCGATCTTTCTGTCTATCTAGTGCCTTTACGGAGCGGGACACTACATAATTACCCACCAAAAAAAGTTTCGTCCTCGAAACTTAAGAAGAAATTGACGATATCCATAGCAGCGATAGTCCTCATCCTTCGCCATCATCAATCCATGAAATCACAATTCAGATCATATCAAAACTCTTGTTCAATAAAGCATTTCAATCTCAATCAATCAAATCGATAAAACATATGTCGGCATCATAAAAATATTTACGGACTTATTGTATGGAACGTTCATCTCATTGATGATATCAAGCAAGCAAGAAAATTTTTGATGAGGAGAACTTCTATGATCAATCGAATCAATTGGCCAGAGGATCATGTTGCTCTAATACCACTTTGTCACGCCCCGATCCCGCTAGGGACGTCCGTCTTGCCTGGATCCCTGCGGGATCGTTCGTCCTCGCTAAGGCGTGATGCCGTACAAGCCTAAGTTATGCTTACACAAGGCCAGGACCTGAAGCAAGATAAGATAGACAAGACTGACAATACGCAGCGGAACATATTACAGATAATCGAAGCAGCAACGGACATATTTCTGAATACATGCATTGAACACAATGGTAACAAAAAATAATTCTCTTTATTGATTTCATTTGAACATACTATAAGCTCTTGATTCTCTCTGATACAATGTTACATTCTCTCAAAACTTTACAGATTACAATAATTCCGTTTCCATACATTACATCCCTTTATATGTAAAACCAACTCTTGCAACAGATGTCATCTCTTGGCATCTTTTCTGATTTCTGGCTCCTGAGGATGAGGCTGGGGCTATCGCTTCGGACTATCATTCTCGATGCATAGTGCACTTGCATGCAGACTAATCGTGGGTCAGTATATCAGCATACTGGTGATTGTGAATAAAGAGCTACATTTGTCTGAAATGATCACTGTTCATTTAGTGAGAAAATGTTTTTTGTGATATGATCTTGCTACTTTTACCTAGATTCATTTCATGAATACAGAGTCAGTTTATAATCTTCTTTGAAAAGCCAATATTTCATTTCCTTTGAAGCATACAAGGGACTAGTGAATTTAAGCATGATGACTATTCATTTCATGTGCAGTGCGCAGCGTGTTTCATGAGCATATTCACTTCTCTATTCAAGCAGCTCTTAGGGATAATTACAAGCACGATATCATATCTTTTATTTAGTGGAACATAGCATTTCTTTGCACGGATTAATCTCTGCAAACAATTTATATGGCAAACTCAAGCAATACGTATTATCACTTATTCAGTGACTCTTGCCATATCCGACCGTCCATCCCTGCACAAGACAAGGATTAGCATAAACATGATAAAATGAACATTGTTATTCCCTGTTCGTCTCTGCATCGTTAGCTCCTAGCAAAACATTTTTGACACATGCAGACTCGATTGGCAGCTGTGACTCTCCGGTTCAGCTTTGCACCAACCAATATCTATCTATATGATGGTCCATAGGAAAACCCATGATTAGCCGCTGTGACTCTCCAGTTCAGCTCGTCGCTAAGGACTCAGATTCGACTCCCATTTTTATATGGAGGACCTAATCTCTCCTAGGCCGAGTGGTCCAAGCGCCCCCAAATCTACTCGAGAGACAAATTTTTCTTGTTAACTAGTTGTTCGAGACCATATGCATGCTCTAGCAGTTCTATCAGATAAGACAGATTTGTGATCAGATAGACGACATGTTCTTTTCATGCCTTTGCAGATATACGACTTGTTCAATTCGTGCCTTTCTTTTATTTATGTCAACATGTACAAGTTCGTCTATACATGTCTACAATTCTTAAGCATACTTAGCAACAAACAATGATCAAGCATTCAATTCGATTCATTTGTCTTCTCTTATCCTATTAAGCATGACAAATATCATATCAGTTCTTATTAGCAGGCAACAAGTCTTCTTATTAGCATGCAGATTATTTCTTTTCTTGTTCTTAGCATAGCAACATGTGAAATATCTTATAGGCATACATACTGGTTATCGTCTTATTATTAGCATGACAAGGTTCTCTTAATCAAGGAAACATTCATTTCTTAGCAAGGCAACATGTGAATTCTCTTAAAGCATACTTGATGATTTACCATCTTGTTATTAACAAAAGTATTCAATCAAAAACTCAGATTCTTATTAGGCGTAAGCGAATCAGCAAATGAGACTTCGTCTACTCACCCAGATCAATCGTCTTCTGTTGCAAAGCCAGCAATCCAATCTTTTTGTCTATCTAGTGCCTTCGCAGAGCGGAGCACTACACGTCTCTAGACGCATCGAACTTTGCAGCCTCTCACTTTTGTGGCGCCCTCGAGCTGAGGTTTGGTGGAAGGTTATTCGGTGTGGCACCCTCTGTATTTTCTGCTGGCCTGGGCCCTACGAGTTATGCGTTTGCCTCAGTGCCCACATCTTCTTCTCCTTCTGCGCAAGCGGGTGGATCGATCCCTTTGCGTGGCGTACGTCGTTTGGCACAAGCCCTTGCAGTTGGTGGCGCCAGAACCACTTTTGTGCCAGCGCAGAATGGCCTTCAACCCTAGTTTGCCGTTTACTTCGTGCCTCTTGTTGTTGGTGCAGGTCACCTCTACGCGCTTCCAGCAGATGGCGCGGGTTCTGCCAGCCCTGCGCCACCTGCGGCTGGTACAGGTTCCTCTGTGCCCCTGGTCTTTGTGCCCCCTATTGGTGGTGAAGGCGGATCTGACTCTCCTCTTCTGGCGCATCTGGCCCTCGCGCACCCTGTGGGTGGCACAGGCATTGGAGCACTTGCAAAACCTGCTGGTGGCCTAGGCTGCGGTGTTGGTGCTATTTCGTTCCCCCTCCTCCTTTTGTCTGTGAGGGTTGCGATGGCCTCGGAGTTAGGCCCGTCCCATTTGGCGAACATTCAGTCTGCGCCATCTCTTCTGACAGCTCCTCCTGGGGGTTCAGTCTCCTCAACCTCCCCGCCCACCTCCAGGCATCATCCACCTACTCCTTCGAGTCTGTCCTATGCGAAGGCGCTCAGATCTGACTGTGTAGAGAATCACTTCCTACCCCCCAAGGAAATCAACCTTCAGGACATCGAGTACTCCGCTCCGTCAGACAATCAGACGATATCGGTTCCCTTCTGCATAGACAAAATGTCCTTATTGTCTGCCACCTTCTCTCAGACTTTCGTCTTAAAATCCTCATCGGGTTGTCCGAAGCTCGCTAGAGTTCAGGAAGTGATCGTCGGCTGGGGCCTCACAGCGGGATACAGGGTTGCTCCTATGGATCCTAAACACATGTTCCTTCACCTCTCGTCGGAGAGTGACTACAAGCAGGACTGGACAAGAGGTATTTGAAGGATGGATAATTATAGCATGAAAATCAGTAAATGCTCCCCAGACTTTAACACCAAAGAAGTCTCGGCTACCGTATCAGCCTGGGTCATCCTCCCAAACCTTCCCCTCATATGCTTCACCCCCGCAGGCTTGAAGAGAATTGCTAAATCTTTCGGGACATTTGTGGCCTTGGCGGAAGAAACCCGTAACCTCTCCAGGGGAAACTATGCCAGAATATGTATGGAACTTGATCTGACGAAGGACCTACCCAACCAAATCCAGATAGTGCATGGAAACAAAATGCACACCCAACAAATTGTCTATGATAACAACTTGATCTTCTACAAGAATTGCCATTTGAGTGGCCACTCCACAGAATATTGCTACAAAGCGCACCCGGAGCTGAAGAGAAAGGTAAGTCGAAAGACAGTATCCTCTCGTCAGAACAAACAAAATCTCGAGTCCCCGATCATACCTCTATTGAACTCTCACATCCGATTTGAGTCCAGCACCGATACCTCATGCCCCTCATCCCCAGCCCCTAGAGTAGAGCCATTGTGTCCTACATACTCCCAAAAATTAACCTCTCCAACAATTTTGATATTTTAAACTCTAAATTTTCTGATACCCCTCAAGAGACCTCACACACTGAAGTTATCACTAGGGTTCCCACCCCGGAGTTCGAATCAGTGAACACCGGAGATACTAGCAGGTTCATCAGTCTCCGGAGAATCAACAGGTATCAAGCCAAGGGGACACCTGCACACAAGAAACATTTGACTTCCCCATAACTTGTAATACTCCAAACAATCGAACGTACACACTGGCCAACATTTGCCAGGCCTCAGTTGCCAGGTGCCAACAGGCCATTGAGGCCGGCTTCGTCAGCCCGAACAATTACTTCGAGGCATTAGCAAAAATTGTCGAAGAGGCCTACATGCACTCGGACGAGGAAACATTTGATCTAACTAGAGACTACAACCACAGGAAGGACGGATAGGAGGTTACCACATTCAGTAAATCAAAAAAGAAGAAGAAACAAAGCATTAAAGAGTACAAAGCATCAAAGAGTCCACGGGCTTGACCACCAGGTCAGCCGCAAAACTCTCCAAACCCCCCCACCACATCAATCCCGGTGCTTAACATTCTTGCATAGAATGTTAGGGGTCTGGTAAACAAACCAACCTTGAGAAGAGCTATCAGTCTCAAGAAAACCCACAGAATTGACATCTAGTCATCATTGAACCTAAAATCCCACATAAGAAACTTAAATCCATCCAGCTTTAGTTAAGATTCCCCTCTGTCTTAGTGGGATGCCACGACATTTGCATCCTTTTCTTGGCTAATGTTAAGTATGGTGTTATCCATGACTCCAGGCAGGAGCTTTCGTATTGGATAGAACATCCTATGCTTCTATCCCGTTCCCTTCTGTCCGCGGTCCACGGTAGTTGTGACCTATCTGAATGCAGACAACTCTGGGATGCCCTGAGAACCACTCATTCTAATCACATCAACCTCCCGTGGCTCTGCGTAGGTGACTTTAATGCGACCACTTGTAGAGAAAAGATGTTCGGGGGTCGTACTCCCCTACTGTCGGCTATAAACAACTTCAACATCATTATTATCGACGCCCATATGTCCCCCCTCCAGTACTTAGACAACACATTCACCTAGTATAACATGCAATAAGGAGCCCGTCGGTAATACTCTCGATTAGATCGTGCCCTCGTTAATGCTCAGTGGGACGATATGGGTATCATCTCCAATCTCTCATACCTCAACCTTTCAGAATCGGACCATTTCCTCATGTTCATTAAAATTAGAAGTAACTTAAACCAGATCAAAAAAACTTTTCATTTCCTAGACCTCTAGAGCCGTCACCCACAGTTTAGGAACATCGTGGATGCTGCATGGTGTACCCCTTTCGAACATGATCCTCTTCGTCGCGTGGATGCCAGGCTGAAAGCCACGAGAAAAGCCCTTACTGTCTAGAGCAAGGAGGCTTTCTGACATATCTTGCAGGCCGTTCGCATAGCTGAGGACGATGTTACACGCACGGAGATTCTATTTGCTTCTAATAGATCCCCGGCAGCCCGTGCTTCCCTCAATCTCACTAGAGAGCTGCTGAAGGTTCGGCTGAAAGTTGAAACGAAATTCTAGAAACAGAAAGTGAGACTGACCTAGAACATCAAAGGCGACAGAAAATCTAGCTACATCCGCTCATGTGTCAAAGGGTGCAGACAGCAACTCAACCTCCATCAGATCCAGACGAGAGTGGTCACATTCTGAAAGATCAACGTAGTATCCAATCTGCGACAACTAATTTCTTCTTCTAGTTGTTTACTAAAGATAATATTGTCAAGGATGCAGATTTTGTAGCTGAGATCCTTCGTCTGATCGAAGATAGTAACTACCCCCTTTCGAGACTGAAGTCAACGATGCAGTTTGGGCCCTTAAGAAACACAGTGCGCCAGGAGCTGATGGATTCACCGGCGTCTTCTTTAGATCTTGCTGGGACATCATTAAGTCGGATATCCACGAGGAGGTCACTGCCTTCTTTCTAGGTACGAAATACCCAAATCGATTTCTAGTGCCAACCTTATACTCATCCAAAATATGGACAACCCGGAGACCTTCAAAGACTTTCAACCTCTGAGCCTACGCACCTTCACAAACAAAATCATCTCTAAGATCATTGCCAATCGCATGTCTGGGCTTCTCCCCAAGTTTATCTCTGAGGAGCAGAGCAGCTTTGTTCGTGGTCGCAACGTCCTAGACAATATCCTCCTAGCTCAAGAAATGATCACCTGCATGAAATTTTCGGCTAGGGGAGGGAACATTGCGATCAAGCTGGATATGGTGAAAGCTTACGATAGTCTTGGTTGACAATTTATGATATAGGTGTTCAGGGCTTTCGGTTTCTCTGAGACCTGGATAGATATTGTATACAGATCCATCAGCAATTCCTGGTTCTCCACAGTTATCAACGGACAAGCAGAAGGTTTCTTAAAATCTAGCAGAGATGTCAGGCAGGGAGATCCATTATCATCTACCATCTTCATCGTTGCAGCCGAAGCGCTCAGCAGAAATCTTAACAAAACGGTTGGGGCTCCCTGTTTCCAATATTATTATACTACCACTAGATGTCCGATCATCACCGACCTGGCTTACGCAGACGACATCTATATCTTCTCCTCTGGAGACATTGGGTCTGTAAAAGTGGTTCATAAAACGCTGGAGAGGTATACTAGATGCTCCGATCAGTGTGTCAACCCCAAGAAGAGTGTTATTTCCACTCACCATGTCACGACCCGCACCCCGTGTAGGGGCACGAGAAGTGGTTACGTCCAGCCTACGCTACAGTGTCGGTGGTAGAACCCTGTCCTAGGTCACATACATCTAACAGTTATAAGGTACCTGTGCAGTATATACACTCCGAATAGAGGTGACATAATAAAGTACAACTCAATCACAACTAAAGAAGAAAGTACGATAAGATAGAATAGATGAAACATAGAATCCACAGATGATAAATACAAGATAGAAAGATAGCTAATGTCTAAGATAAACAACTCCACAAATCCAAAATACAATCTCCAAATAAATACAAGTGTATCCCAAGACAGAATGATAATAGAAACTAGTCTAGCTAACTAGCCTAGTCTACTGGGGTAGTATCATATACAACTGCTGGGTCCTCCTGAGGGTCCAGCTCACATGTGTCATCTAGGCCTGCTCTGTAATAAGTGGGACACAGCTCCTCAAAGTCATCTGTAATATTTCAATAGGTCCAGTCAGGACTGGAGCGAGCACAATATATCTCACACAGTTCATATCATGACAGGAATATAATACAGGCAATAGAGTAAGATACATGAAACATTGAAGAGTATACATGAGTAAAAGAGAAGACTGTAATGAAACATCTACTATAAGTAAAGAGCTATAGTGAACTAGTAATATAGAGTACAAGCTAGACATATGAACGGCTTGATAATAAACATAAGAGGTTGTACATGGCTACACTACTTTGAAAATTGTCCACATGACTATTTATACTCCCCCGTACCCCATTCAATACACAAGGATTCGTTCAAGTTATGTTATTGTACATGATTTCATATGGGGGCCCATAAATGGGTGCACATGAATATAAACATGGGGGCTCCATGAACATCAGAGTACATGAATCACGAGAGTGCACATGAATGGTGAAAGCACAAAAATACATGATGAAAGTGAAACGCACATGACATTTTGTATCTAATGATCCCAAGGGGGATAACAACATATGAAAAGATCCATATAGTACTAATCCGTATTTTCATCGTGTCAGCATCAAGTAAAATAATCTAGAGCAAGAAAATTGTCCTAGCAAGTATGAAACAGTTAGAGAATGTACTCGCCTGATATCCTGAGTGTCTGAATAAAATACTATCTAAGGAGTGGTGTCTGGCTCCTAATCAGAATAGTACAAGTCATAACATGTCTAAAATAATAAAATAGGCTGCTACAATGCATCTACATGATGTTTGGGGTCAATCTAGGCTAAAGTCAACCTTTGGTCAACTCTAGTCAACTCTAACAGTCAAACTAGGTCAACTCTAGTTTAGTTAGGTCAAACAGGGTTAAACTAGTCTAGGTTGGTCTAACCTAGGCTTAACAAGTCAATCTAGGTCTCTAACCAACTACCATACAAGCCACATTAGTCTAGTACCATAGCCTACACTATACTTCACATATAACAAAACCATATATATTTATATTTTATACAAATCAATATATATCACATTCACATTTATATATATATATATATATATGTAAATATACATATAGGGTAGCTATATAGGTATAGGCACTAGATTAACACATACATATATACATGTAGAGAGATAGACGTGTATGTGTGTCATGTGGTACATGTGTCCTATGTGTGTTTGTGTGTGTAGATAGGTGAGTGAGTGTGTGCAGGAATGTATGTGTTCTCAGGAATGTGTTTTACGGGTGTGTGTTTACATTAACAGTGTAATGTGTCATTGTGACAGTTAGTGTCATAGGGAAAACTGGAAACAGTATTGTGTGTAATAGAGGAACAGGAACGGTGTGTGCATATGTGTCACAGGGTTCAGTAGATAGGGAGTGTGTCAAAAATCAGTGCAACTGTATTCAATTATCATTTCCAGATTTGTGTGTATGAATATTACGTGTAATAGGACTCAAACAACATGGCAATTGATTAGATAGGACAGGTGAATGACAGTAAATCAGGAAAATGAGAAGGGTGCCTCAGTTATTAAGTGTGTATACATAATGTGTGTCAAGTCCAGCTATGTGTGGGTATGCATATGAGCTACTGTTAGAAAACAGTGTGTGTGTGCGTGTGTTAACATGGCAGTAGGTTAGTGCTCCAGAAAAACTCAATGTGTGTGAGGAATCTAACAAAATAACAGTTTGGTAAAATATCAGTGTGATAACTAATATTATAGGACAATGTCTCAGGCATTCAAGTGTGGTTAAACATAAATCAGTGACCATAAATCTCAGGAATGGTTCTCTGGAACTGAGAACAATGACAGTTCAAATAAAATCAGTCCTAGCAGTTAGCATACCCAAAACCAATTCGATAATCCATTTCTCAACACAAATCACAAACCAACATGGTCATCATCTATTACATATGTAGGTGAACTAAGCTTAATCATTTAACATCATTAAATCAATTAAATATGTAATTAAAACTTAGAAAGATCCATTCAGTGAAGTGTGTATCAGGGGAAATGGGGAAATCCAATTTTGAAAGCTAAATCAACCAATAACACATAAATTAGGGTTGGTAAATCTTACCCCACATGTGCACGTGTCTCACACAATGTCTGTGTCCCACCATGTGGACACATTCGTTTCCAAGACACTCAAACACACGCAGACACGAAACTGTGTACTGATAGCGTCGTGCACGCGTGCACATCACTCGTGGATACGACACAGTACACCACGTGTCACGTGCACCTGCCTACGTGTTCGCCTAAGGTAGGTCTAAGTGTCTAGGGCCCTGATTCGTGTCTAGATGCTGTCGTGTCTGAATTATCATAGAGTATCGGGGCACAAAATTCGCGTGCTGCAGTCCAGTGCGAGACCAGTGCACCACGTGTGCTGTGTCCGACACAACACGAATAGGTCCAGGACTTGGGGCTGACATGTCAGTCAGTACCCCCTCATCGACACCAAATTTTGTGTCTCCACGTGTCCTATACAGTGAGTACTAAGGCCCGATAGGCAGGACACCTAGCCGAGCCCCGTACAGCGTGTCCAACACCAAATCTGACACGAAAACCGACATAAACACAAATCAGACTTCACAAATATTATTACACATACCTAGATCTAGAGATCCATGTAATTAGTTCAACAAAAAATAAAAAATAAAATCCTAAGAGGTATTTAATCGAACACCTTCTTATACACCATGGCACGTATCCGATACGGACACCAAATGGACACAAAATTAATCCAAACTCTAGGGACAGCTAGGGGACACCTAGATCTAGCCCTAAATGAAAGAAAACTGAATATTAAGACAATTAGAGGTATTTTATCTATAGGTGCAATTAGCAAGAAAGAAACTCCAAATGGGGGTTCCTCCTTGCTAGCCAAATGCTCCCAAATTGTACAAAAACTGAGATTGCTCCCAATAATCAGCAAGTAGAGATTTATTAAAATCATATGCAAAAGATTTGGATGAAAAAGGAATAAAAATGGATTTAATAGAAATTTTAGAAAGTGGGGATTTATATTTCTTTCTAAAAACTAGGTTGAGCACAAAAGAGGCAAGAACAAGTGGAAGAGGCATTAAATAGATGGAAAACCCTAGGGGTGGTCGGCCATGGTGGGATTAGCTAGGGTTGGGCTTAAGTCACGGGCCTATGGCTTAATTA
Organism: Iris pallida; assembly: GCA_029216955.1. Lineage (NCBI taxonomy): Eukaryota > Viridiplantae > Streptophyta > Magnoliopsida > Asparagales > Iridaceae > Iris > Iris pallida. Next base: position 10,044,029 of record JANAVB010033620.1, on the reverse strand, counting down.
CATAAGTCATGAAATTAATTCTAAGTCATAACTCATGCACCAAATCACTAGTCCTCATATTCAAACCTTGATTTCTAAATGACTAACCTAGATTGACTTAAGTTAGACTAGGGTCTCACCATGCTATCCTAGTCACCATAGTTATGGTCAACACCTAGGTTAGTCGACAAAGTCTTAACTAGTCAAATTCACAATCATAATCACCAATTAATTAATTTAAAAATAAATTCAAAATTTCATAAATGACCAAAATACTCTCAATCTAAAATATGGTAGTGACAAATCTACCCTCCTTAAAGAATTTTATCCTCAAAATTAAAAGGCAAAACTAACTGATGAGAAGGATAGACAATCATACCTCAAGGTCCAAAAAGATAAGGGTATCGCTCGCGCATCTCATCCTCCCGCTCCTAGGTAGGCTCTTCTGGAGAATGATGCCTCCATACGACATGAACCAAGGGTATCACCTGGTTCCCCAGTACCTTCTCTCGGTGATCCAAAATCTCTACTGGCTGCTCTGGATAACTGAGAGTAGGTTCCACCTCAATCGCCGAGTGATCAAGTATATGGCTAGGGTTAGCCACGTACTATCTCAACTGTGATACGTGGAATATGTTATGGACACCCACTAGTGCAGGTAGCAAGTCTAGCCTGTATGCCATGTCACCGACTCTCCCGCTGATCCCGAAATGTCCGATGAAGCGTGGGCTAAGCTTGCCACCTCCACCAAAACGTATGGTACCACGAGTCGGAGATAACCGTAGAAAAATTATGTCTCCGACCTAAACACAAACAAGGTCTCATGTTACTAAATAATCAACATGATCAATAAACAAAACAAACCAACAACCTACTTCTAATCCTATGTCTAATCTGTACCTCAAACTCCAAAAGACTCCGGTGGCTATCGGTCCAGTGCCGATGCCTGTCCTGCGCCACACGAAGTCTGTCCTTGATGAGCTTCACCTTTTCGGCTACGTCAACAACCATCTCAGGTCCCAATAAAGCTTGCTCACTAACATCATCCCAAGATAAGGGTGTACGACACCTACGCCCGTACAGAGCCTCCAAAGATAACATCTCAATGCTATCCTGGAAACTGTTGTTGTAAGCAAACTCTACCAAATGTAGGTGATCCTTTCAGGATCCTCCAAAATCCAAGACGCACGTCCGCAGCATATCCTCAAGCGTCTGAATAGTCCTCTCTGACTGTCCGTCCGTCTGGGGGTGGTATACAGTACTAAACTTGAGCTGAGTGCCCAAACTAGTTTACAGACTCCTCTAGAAATGGGAAGTAAAGCGACTATCCCGATTCGAGATGATGCTGACCGAAACTCCATGAATCTTGACAATCTGCCGTATGTACATCTCTGTAAGCCTCTTCGTAGATGTACCCACCTTAAATGACAAAAAGTAGGCCGATTTGGTCAACCTGTCAATGATGACCCAAATCGCGTCTTTTCTTCCTGGTGTACACGGCAACCCAGATACAAAATCTATAGTGATATGCTTCCACTTCCACTCTGGAATGGGCAATGGCTGCAATAATCCTCTTGGCCTCTGTCTCTCTGCCTTGACCTGCTGACAGACCAAGCACCTGGCTATGAAGCAATCCACCTCCCGCTTTATCCTATACCACCAAACATGCTCCCTCAGATCCTTGTACATCTTGTTGGTACCAGGATGTATAAAGTACTGAGATCTGTGGGCCTCCTGTATGACCTGCTCCCTGAGCTCTCCACTGGGTACACATAACCTGGAACCGTGCCTCAAGGCACCATCCTCTGGAAGAGAAAACTCATCATCCAACAGCCCTGCTCGAACCTGCTCTCGGATACACTGCAGAGCAACATCCTCGAACTGCATCGACTTGATCCTCTCCACTAAGTTTGACTGAATCAGAAGGCCCCATATCTGTATTTGAACTCCGGGCACAATCACCTCAATCCTCAGGCTCTCCAAATCAGCACGCAAATGACGATCCATAGTCAAACACATGGCTGTCGGATACCTACTCAAGGTATCGACAACCACGTTGGCCTTCCCTAGGTGATACTGAAGTGATATATCGAAGTCCTTCATCAGCTCTAACCATCTGCGCTGTCTCATGTTGAGCTCCTTCTGTGTAAACACATACTTTAAGCTCTTTTCATCTGTGAAGATCTCCACCCTCTCTCCATACAAGTAGTGCTTCCACAACTTCAAGGCAAAAATTGCTGCTGCCAACTCCAGGTCGTGGGTAGGGTAGTTCTTCTCATAGGGACGTAACTACCTGGAAGCATAGGTAATCACCTTCCCATCCTACTACAAGACACAACCCAACCCCTTCCCTGAAGCGTCACTATAGATAGTGAACCCTCCTAAACCTGATGGCAATGTCAGAATCGGAGCTGTCGTAAGCCGCTTCTTCAACTCATCGAAAGATGCCTGACACTCCTCTGACCAAACAAACTCAACATCCTTCCGGGTCAGCCTAGTCAACGGCTCTGTAATCCGGGAGAAATCTTGCACGAACCTCCTGTAATATCCTGCCAGCCCCAAGAAGCTCCTGATCTCTGCTACTGAAGTCGGCGCCGACCGAGCCTCAACTGTTGTGATCTTCTTCGGGTCCACTGAGATCCCATCTCCAGTCACCACATGACCCAAGAAGTCAACTCTGTCCAGGAAGAACTCGTACTTCGAGAGCTTGCCATACATCCTCTCCCTTCTGAGTGTCTCCAGAACCACTCTCAAGTGCTCCTCGTACTCCTCCCCAGTCTTCGAATAAACTAGGATATCATCAATGAACACCACCATGAACTTGTCCAAGTACTGGTGGAACACCTTGTTCATCAAGTTCAGAAATACTGATGGTGCGTTGGTCAGCCCAAATGGCACAACCAAGAACTCAAACTGTCCGTACTGCATCCTGAAAGCGGTCTTCGGAATATCCTCCATCTTCACCTTCACCTGGTGATACCTTGACCTCAAATCAATCTTGGAGAAAACCTGAGCTCCGCTCAACTGATCAAAGAGATCATCGATCCGCAGCAGTGGGTATCTGTTCTTGATCGTCAGGTTGTTGAGTGCCCTATAGTCGATACACATCCGTACCGACCCATCCTTCTTGGGTACAAAAAGTACCGGAGCACCCCAAGGTGAATAACTCGATCGGATGAAGCCCTTGTCCTGCAGTTCATCCACCTGCATCTTCAGTTCCACCAACTCACTGTTGTTCACTCGATAGACATGCTGAGAAATCGGCTCTACGCCGGGAACCAAATCTATCGAGAACTCAACATCCCTATCCAGTGGAAGCCCAGGCAACTCCTCCGGGAAGACGTCCATGAACTCTGTAATCAAGGGACATGGAGCCGCCTGCTCCTCAACTGAAGCTCCGCAGAAAAGTCTGCCGTCCTGCTCCGTATGCCATCGGGTGTACTCGAACTCTGGCTCTCCTGGCGCCCCAAACATAACTCTACCCCCTCGGCAATCTATGCTGGCGTGATGCCTACTCAATCAATCGATACCTAATACGATATTGTAGTTCGGTAGTGGCATTACGAGCAGACTTACCTCCAACTCTTGGCCTCCTAAAATAACGCTCAGCCCTCTGCAAACATCACTCACGAGTATAACACCACCCCCGATCGTGATCTTGCAGGTCCTAGGCAATGGTTCAGATACTAGGCAGTGCCTAATAGCAAAATAATGAATACACTGCCAATATGTCCTAAGCATTTATTTTAGAATGGTTAGAGAGTGGATTGATCTTAGTTAGGATGGTTAGAATGAGTTTCATTTGGATCCCTATGTTGGTATCTAAGTATCTTGGCCTACATATGTTTTTTTTTTGTCCAGAACAACTCAAATTCGTCATAATATTCATCTACGTTTTTATTAACCAAAGCAACTTAGAAATGTCATAACTTTTAGCTTAGAACTCCATTTAATCTTTCGTTTTTTTAAAAGAACCATATCGAAGTTAGATTTTAAAATATATACTTTAATAAGCCAAAATCGTTCTAAAACTTTTTTGTAAAATTATTTGAGTGTCAGTTGTCTGAAAGATAAATGCGTTTCGGTGTTTTTGCGATTCTGGGAGCTTCCGGACACGAAAATGCGATCCGTTTAAAGGTTCAAAAAGCTAACACGAAGGGCTACGACGTACTTTAATCTAGAATTTAGTGAAGGCCAATTGGTATAGTATTGGTTTTAAGTAGAAGAGTGACTATACGACATAGGTATTTTGTGTAACCTATGAGCCTGTGTAGTATGGATATTAAATGAATATAGAGTATGTAATGCATGATATGTTAGATGAATAAAATGGTATATATATAATATATATCCACTTTACATTAATGTATATATATGGTTGAATGCAAACATGTAGGAATGCAATTAATGTAATATATGTAAGCAATGCATAAATACATGAATGAAAGAATGATATACAATGTATGCATGAAAGTATATAATGAATGCTAGATATGAATGCAAGGTATACATGTAATAATAGATATGAATGCATAATGTATACATAATATAATGCAATATATAATGATAGCATGTATGGTAATGTAGAATATATAATGCAAGCATGTATATGTCCAATGTTTTCTCTTTTTCTTACATTTTTCCTTCCCTTCCCTTTCTATTTCAGTTTTTTTTCCCTTTTTTTCCTCTTCTATTTTTACATGTTGTATACAATGTATATAATGTATAAATACATGTAAGTATGTAATTTGTATGAATGACATGTATGTAATTAAAATAAGTATATGCATGCAACTTAATGATATGTGAATGGATATAATACCTGAAATGAAGTATGCATGTATATGGGATACGAATGAATGATATATATGCGTTAAGGTAATGTAATGTATGTCACTACAAGAATAAGGGCTTTTCTTGACGGTGATTCTCCATCAAGAAAGGGGTATCTTGACGGTTGCGTATCTGTCAAGTAGGCCGGAGTCAAGAAAAGACCCACCTTTTCTTGACGGTCGCTGGCAGGACTTTTCTTGACGATTTTTGGCCGTCATATTAAGTAGTTTTTTTGACTATTTTTAGCCGACAAGATAGCAGTTTTTTAAATCGTAAATGTAGACAAAAATGTTTCTTGACTCCGGCCTAGATGACGGTTATTAGCCGTCAAGAAAAATATTTATTCACAGGCTATTATGCAGCATGATTTGAATTAAAATTGATGTTTGACAACCGTCAAGAGAAGCTATCCAAAGTACCGCTAAGAGAAGCTTGCCAAAATTCCCTCAAGAATTATATATAATATTAGTCAAAAATACATAATATCAATCCAGAAGCTACACACATTAAATTACTATAAAACCCAAATTTTATATTAACAAACTGTATTGTTCATACTACAAAAACTTCCAATACATAATATCATCCCACCACATGTATTCTTTACTTGTCCAACCACAACATAATCCAACCACAAAGTACACATATCTCACATCTGTTATTTCCATACCACTTAAACATCCAAACCACTGACATCCATCACTTGTCACCACAAAACACAATCTAACCATACAAAATGAAACCAAAAAAATAGCAAACCAGATCAGAGCACATCTCCCATATCCACAGCATTTCCTTATTCACAACATGCATGCACCTTCATTTTTCAGCAAGTTCCTAAGAGAACAAGAACACAAATTGTCAATATACTGAACTGCATTCTAACAATATCTTTTCAAGTATTATGGCCAGTTATATGGAAGGAAAATTACAGCAAGATAGTCCATTCAACAATTTTAACATAGGATACCTTAAATAACTGCATGAAATCTGCAGGCTTTTTCTTGAAGATTCCAGTCTCCTGTGTTCTTGCTCTCTCCATTGTCTACAATATTGACATAACAACGGTCTCAAGTTCAAGTAAGAATTCTAATATCTATTCATTTCAGATCAACCTTTTAAACCGGTGTCATCTCTCTGAAATAAGGAATAACTTAGCAGGTGAATTAGGCAATGAATTATGAAATTGTGGATTCTCTTCCATAAATATAGGAAAAAACTAGAAGGCAGTAAGCATTTGGACAAAAATAGCCACTAATTAACAACAAATAAAATAGGTTTTTAATTAGCATAACTATGCAATAAAAATAAACTTTACCAAATTATGGACTTCTACTTATGGCATCTACCTTCTAATTTACCTTAGTCAAAAGCACTTACCCTAGCCATTTCCAAAATTCTACTCTTAGGCCTAGGCCACATACCAATATTCATATTCCATTTCATATATGCATATACATATATATAAATTCCTAACTGTCTACCTACTAATCTATCTCTATAATATTATCCCTATTTAGGTAATATCCTATTATCTAGGTTAGGCATCACCTACCATCATCACAAGTATTTACATATTCTTAAACACTAGGTACTTATCCTTCTCATTTCCTTTGCCCATACTCATATATTGGCCAAACATGGCATATACAGGGGGTTTAACCCTTTGTCTAACCTGTGCAACCCTCAGGGCCCATGGCCTTCACCCCTGCTGTCAAGAGCAGGTTAAGGTACGGCCTCACCTGTCCATTGGCCACCAAGGCCTGCACAAACCTAGGCCTTCACATTTTTTCCTTTTACTCCTCCATCTAACTGTTACATAGATATAAAGTAACTGTTATAGGCTACTATTTTCCTTTCATACTGATACCATATATCAAACATGCAAGTTATCCTTACTCTCATATGTAACAGTATTCCCTATTCCTTTCCACATATATGATAGAAAGGATACAGAACTGATACAAAAATAGGCTCATATATATGATACATGATTCATGACATTAACTAGTGATGCTCTGATTTCTCACTAACTCTCACTCTCATCTCAGAGATACAACTCACATTCACACATAATTCCTTCCTAACTTGCTACACTATTTTACTCTAAAATTCACTCCCTCACTAGCCAACACAGGCCTAAGATTAAGTGTCCTTCCTCTTCCCCCATCTAAACCCCTTGCCTATCCATCCACCTATATAGCCCTATCTATTTACCTATCTAGCTCGCATAAGCCTACTACTAACATTTGTATATATATAGGATACATGCAATATATATATATAACTATACATTACATTCCCCTTACATCTCTGATACACTATACTAAGTATCTCAACTGATACTTATTCACTTACGTTGGCTAATGGCCAAGGCTCCAATCTGGAACTGACTTCTACTGGACTATGGCCAATGTCAGGCCACAATGGCTGCAAAACCACACCCCATACCTGCCCTACTGTTCGAGCAACGCAAAATACTGCCTGCTGTCCACCTATTCTTCAAATCCTCCCTCTCTAAACCTCTGATACTCTCATCCTCATATATACTCATTCACACCTATTACTTGGTTAGACATAGGACTGAACTAAGTTTTCTGATACATGGTCAAGTGGCTCAACTGATACAAGTGAGACCCTAACACACTTCGTAACACTCTTAACACTCACATTGTTAACACCATCACGCATAGACCTATGGCCTGCCCATCTGTCCTGCTGCTAAGGGCTAAATCCTCTGCAACACAGGCCTAAGGCCTCTCCATATTTGCTGCACATGGTGGCCTCCTTTTACTGCAGTGCAGGGCAGGGTCTCTAAGTCCCCTTCCTAACTAAACCAAGTCATGGCATCTGCTGCAAAGCCACAAGCCTTGATCACTTATACATACAAACCCTCTTCACTTACTGCTACTACATTGGCAACAAGCATGCTGCCACTCTAACTCTCTGTTCTTACCTTCCCCTCATATAAACTGTCAACCTGAAAAAGAACATACCCTAACATTCAAAGCCTATATGCCTTTTACATACATCTATATCCATACATATATATATATCAACAACTACAAATGCCCACACATGAACCTATGCATATACTTACCACACACCCACATACATATAATCCTTCAATTTATGCCAATTACCTGCACCCGACTACTGCTCACCTGTAGGAAGCCCCCTCTCTGCTGAGGAAGAGGCAGGCTTGTCTGCCACCTGCAATGTAGGCCACAAGGCTTGTTGCCAAGGGTCCTTTTCTGCTGCAGGACAAGGAAACCCCTTCTCTAACACTCATCACCTATCTCATAAAGTCACTCACATATACACTATCACTCAAGGCACTCATGCTAGGACTGAAACAATATCTTAACATCTGGACTTAGGAATTAAAGGTTGGACTTGTACCATACGACAGGACATATGAGTATTGTGACTAAAATGAAGGAAATGGGGCTGTTACATTGAAATGGGGGACAGAGACTACCATACCTGAGCCTATTCCTCAATCTACATATGACTGGTACCAACTCTCCTCTCACCCTATAAACCTGACATTAGGATCTTGCCACATGCCTACATGGCTTACATACCTGCACTCTTACACTACATACAATTGTATACCATTCACTCCCTTTCTCTTAAACCAAAGCATTGATACTAACACATAGCTGACTGTAACTGAAGAAAAAGGAATGCCCAAATACTAGGACACTCAAATGGGCACTCTTCTAACATTAAACACTAGTTAATTACCATTATTGAAGGGGATCCCAACGTTTACTCAAAAGAGAGAAGGGGATGCACTTCATACATGAACCCTTTGGATAGTGTAGCTATGTAATAGTGAATTAACCTTGATTCACATAGGGCTCAAATGCAATCTCCTAAACTTGCTTAGAAAAACTAATTCCTAGGAATTTGATTCATATATTCTTTTTTTGGCAACTAAGTTCCACCTATTGTTATTTCCATGCATGTTGATATGCTACCATCATCAATTAACAAGCCTAAGTGACAATATAGCAATAGTTCTTCAACTATATATATATATTTTTTTTTTCAATTATATATATATATATAACAAACAGTAAAATGGAAAAAAAAATGAGAAAATATAAGTGAGGACTGGTTAAAAGAACCTGTGACAATGACAGTGAGATGGCTGGCATCAACCCCTTGGGTTATATCTTCTACAGTGGAAAAAAAGCCAAAATCAGATGTCCCTCCTGCTCTCCATAGACAAAGACATTGAGAATACATGTTGCAATAGATATTGTAGGTTAAAAGAACTAGTGTTGCGATAAAAATGAACACAAGGAAAGGAACTAGTGTTGCAATAATTTATATTTCCCATCAGACAGCTCGCAATAGCCAACAAGGCCAGGAATCTCACTCCATAATTTGTTCTATTTAACAAATTAAAATAAGACTGATAGATTTGGTATGTAAAAGTCTTGAAGACTGACATAGAGGATTGTTATTTTATAATAATACCCAGCTCCAGCAGAAGAAAAATTAGCTTATACCAGAAGGTTCTGCTCACCGGCTCTGGACTCGATATACAGACGCAAAACTGGTACATAGTCTCAGCTGCAATTACCAACTTAAATAATAATATATTAGAAAACTAGAACTAGAATAATTTTAAATTTTTGAGTTAGGAATACCAAGTCGGAAGAGAAGGCGGTAGCGGAGATCAGATTGAGCGCGGTGTCGAACACCGTGCCCCAGACGTCCACCGCCCGGCCCGTCCGTCCCCTCACATGCGAGACCAGCTCCCGGACCTTTTCCGTACGGTTGCCGCCACCATCGACGGAGTCCTCGAGGAAAGACTTTGATCTAGGATTAGGGTTTGGGGATAACATCGGATGGATTTGGGGATTAGGGTTATATGAGAGAGAAAGGAGGAGGAAGAGAAAGAAGAGGAGGAAAAGGATAAAGAAGGGCTTTCCATCTCTATCTACTGCGAATGAGAGATTGAAGAGAGGAAGGGAGAGCAGAGAGTTATTGAGTAGGAAGAGTTTACGAGAGATCGGGAAAAAGTTGTTGTGCTCTCCAATAAAAAAAAATCATAATCGTCAATAGATGTAAAAATTTGAAATAATTACAATAATGGTAGCGAAAAAATAGCGACATTTTTTTCGTACATGCATTACTTGACGGTTATCAACAAAACGTCAATATAAAAGATGTTCTTTCTTGACGGATCCCTCGAAACCGTCAACATACATGCTATAAATGAGCTAAAGTAACAAAAAAAAGGCCATTTCTTGACGTAAGCCTAAAACCGTCAAGATAAACCCTATTGTTGACGGTTTCCGACGGCCGTCAACTTATAAACCGTCAAGAATCGTCATTTTTCTTGTAGTGTGTATTCACATATATTTTGAGTTAAATATATGAGTTTATATGCATATATTATATGTATGCATGTATACAGGAATGAATGTAATATAATATAGAGTATGCATATATGAATATAATGTGTGCAAGTATATTATGTATTCAAATATGTATGTATGCATCTATGTATGTATGTATAGGTGCATGAATGAATGCAAGTATGAATATATGATATGTATGTAGGCATATATGTAATGTATGTATGTATACATGATATGTATATATGTATGTATGCAAGGTAAGTATGTTTGTATGTATGCATTTCTATAAACTGAGTTAACCTATAACCTTTTACACACGTGCATTCATACACCCTTTGACACCATATATCCCATGTCATATACACCTACCTATCACTAAATCTGAGAACATTAACACATATCCTTTCACACACATGCCAAACACACACACACACACACACACACACACACACACACACACACACACACACACACACACATACACTTTTACCTCTCCTTCTCTTTCTCTCTATATATATATGTGCCTATATATATAGCTGTCCTATATATATCTATCTATATGAATATGTGAATGTGAACAATATATATATTATATGACTAAGTTTGTGTGCCTTGTTAGCTTATGGTTTAGTTTTGTGCTTGGTTTAGCAAGTGACTTAGGCTATGCGTTAGTAGCTATCTTGGATACTTGATTTGCATAGACTTAGTTTGTTTAGACCTAGAATTGGCTAACCTAGACTAGTTGATCATTATTGACCCAACCTTAGCTAGTTTGACCACAGTTGACTAGAGTTGACCTAGTTTGACTTTATAGTTGACCAGAGTTGACCAAGAGTTGACTTTGACCTAGATTGACTTAGACTCATGTAGATTGCATTATAATTTCAATTACTATATAAATTGAATTCTTTATAACCTATGTTGCTCTAACTAGGACTCTGTGACTCCAGTTGGCCATCTTTTTATATCAGCTGTTCACGGTATCAGGCGAGTACGTTCTCTGATCGTTTTATACTTGCTAGGACTTATATTCTTGCTCTATATTACTTTACTTGATGCTGTCACGATGGGCCAACATGGTTTACTCTGCCATCCTAGCTAACATCACTTCTTTCTCATTTGCGTATCCACCGTTCACTTACTTAGGTTGCCCCATGGTGTATGGCAGGTCCAACGAGGGCATCTTCGAAGGTCTGGTAGGCAAAATTAGAAAGATAATTGAGGGGTTGCACAAGGCGACCTTATCGCCGGGTGGGAAAATAATCCTGATTCAGCATGTTCTCTCTTCCATCCCTATTTATACCCTCGTCGCTTACCCTCCTACTAAAAAGGTACTGACCCCCATTCATAATCTTTTTGCCAACTTCTGCTGGGGTTACTGTGATGGCAAGGACAAGCATCATTAGGCTAGTTGGGACTCCATGGCTAAACGCACTAAGGAGGGTGGGTTGGGGTTCTGTAGACTGCAATACATTATGGATGCTTGCTCCATAGAGTTATGGTGGAAACTCGGGGGGGCACTATCAGGGCTCGATCGATGAAGGCCAGATATTTCTGGTACTCTCACCCATCTGCAGCTGATTACAACAACAGATCCTCTGCATCCTGGCATCGCATCCTCCACGGAGGAGATTGCGTTGAGCATTTGATACGTCTCCAACTGGGATCAGGCACCTCGCACATTTTCTGCCAACGCTGGCTTGGAGATGCCCTCCTTCCGCTATCCCAGGAGGCTCCCTCCAAAAGCTCTATTCATGATCTGTGGGGTAGCACAAATGATCAGAATTGGACGAAGGTTAGGGAGTAGATTTTTGAGAAGGCCGCAGCAGTGCTTGCAGCATCCGGATTAAAGATCATCGCCGATCCTGACGCCCTGAGGTAGAGCCCCTCGGCTGATGGCCCCTTTTCTCTTGCTTCCACGAGGAGATTCGTTTGCGGCTTCGACGTGCCATTCCCCATTTCAAGAGCTTTCTGGTAGTCTTGTATTCCCAAAAAATAATCCTTTCTTATCTGGAGAGTGTTATGCAAGAAGTTACCCACAGACAACATGCTCGCCACCATCGACTTCAGTCTTGCCTCGGTATATCATTGCTGCTCGGATCAACAGATCGAGACTGCAGTACACATCTTGTATACCGGAGACCTGGTGGCATAGGTGCGGTCCTCCATCTCTAGGAGATATAGACTAGACCAGACTGTTGGAGGCTTCAACGATCTTTTAGCCACTTGGGAGAAAGCCTCGCACGGCCGCCAGATCGTTGCAGACGCTATCATGTGGGTCATATGAACGAACCATAACAAATTTAGATACAAGGGACGTCTGTATAGCTCTAACCAACTGATCAGAGAAGTTATCAGACAGATCAAGAAAGTCAGACGTTCCAGCCAATACGTCAGAGCGGATTTCTAGCACTCCTTATACACCTGACTGATGTGGCTTCTTGTCTTCTAATCTTTTTGGGACTGTGGGTGGGATTTCTCCCCCTGCTTTGTTCATTTTGTCTTCTTGTATAGGCTTTAGAGTTTTACGCCTTATACATGAATAAAACGGGCGGTTGGTTCAAATATATATATATATATATATATATATATATATATATATATATATATATATATATATATATATATATATATATATATATATATGATATTAAATGTATTACATGTGTGTGTGTGTATATATATATATATATATATATATTTTATATAAATGTGTGTGTAATATAAATGTATTACTGTATATATATATATATATATATATATATATATATATATATATATATATGAAAAAAAAAAAAAATATATATATATATATATATATATATATATATATATATATATATATATATATATATATATATATATGTAATACATATAAATATATATATATAAAATATATATATATATATATATATATATATATATATATATATATATATATATATACACACACACACACATGTAATACATATAAATATATATATACATATAAATATATATATATATATATATATATATATATATATATATATATATATATTTATTTTATTTTTATTTTTTTTGTATATATATATATATGTATATATATATATATATATATATATATATATATATATATATATATATATTTATATATATATATATGTATATATATATAATATATATATATATATATATATATATATATATATATATATATATATATATATATATATATATATATATTAAAAAATATATATATATATATATATATATATATATAAAATATATATATATATATATATATATATATATATATATATATATATATATATATATATATATATATACACACACACACACACATATATATAAAATATATATATATATATATATATATATATATATATATATATATATATATATATATATATATAAATATATATATATATATATATATATATATATATATAATATGTATATATTTACTAAATATATTAAATGTATTACATGTGTGTGTGTGTGTGTGTATGTGTGTGTGTAGGTATGTCAAGCTGGTGTGTGTACCTAGATAGAGATAACTACATGAGGTTTAATATATAAATGAATATAGTGATAGATATATAGCTATCTTAATGGTTAGAACTATGCAGTTAAAAATGGTTTTTTTTCGTGATAACGGTCCAGTAGAGTTATTGATATATCACTGATATATCGAATTTATAACGGTTAATATAGGTTTGCATTTTTAACATAATTTTTATATATAAACAACATACTTAATAGTTATCTATTATAAAATATGCAAGAAGAGTTTCTTAAAGCATTAAAACTAAAAAGGTTCATACCTAAACCAACATTACAATATAAAAAGTACCATTTCAAACGGTTCAACTAATATGAAAACAAAAAAGATCCCAATTCAACTTTCAAGTTTCAACATCTAATAATTTTCATTAGCCTCAACTTCAACTTCATTTTTTTCGTTTTTACCATCACCTTCTTTTCCACCTTCTTCCCTAGTTTGTTCATCTTCTTCATCCTCCATATATTTATCATCGTGAACAAGTGAGGAGAGTGAATCTATAACACCTTGTGACCTTGTACTTCTCTCTCCCCGACTTTTGGTTTTAACAAAACCTAACCGTTATATATCAAATTTTTTCAAAACCGATATATACTGATATATCGGTTATATCGGCCGATAATATCGGTACTGATATTTTACCGATTTTTCCAAAAAAATTGGTGCCAGACCGATACCGTTATATATCGGTTATATAACCGATATATAACGGTTTTTAACTACTTAGGGTTAGAATGATGGATAGAGAGAATAGCTATATGGATAGAGGTGAGGGTGTGGGTTAACAGTTCCATATATGTGTGTGTATAGAGAGTAAGTGGATGTGTATGTAAACAGATACATATGTTAGATATGCATATATATGCACACAGGAGATAGTGTGTACTTGTAGTGTAAAGTAAGGGGTTCATGTAGCTGGGGGTGCACATCATTGCACATGTACAGCAATGCACTGTTCTCTACAACAAGAGGCCAGCAGTAGTAGTAGGAGTGGAAGGAACAAGTAGCAGTAGCCTTGTGCACTTGTGCATCTGTGCACCTGGGTGCACGATACTTGTGCAGGGGTGCATACCCCCTTTCCTTCATATTTCTAATAGCAGGTCTGCCCCGTTCTGTTGTGAAATTATGTGTGAGTAGTGTAACTGCCTAAATCTAGAAGAAGGATATTTTTGTCATTTCATATTTATATTATATTGGTCCTAATTATTTATTTATTTTGTATATTAATTATAAATATTGTGTTAGTTATTATGGTTAGTGGCTAGCCTAATTATTAGACTTGGGTTGGGGAACCTATTAGACTAGACACCGGATTATAGCCCAATAATTAGCATGACATGACTCACAAACCAACTCATTTGATTAGACCAATTAAACTCGTTAGTCATAACCAATTAATTAGAAAATAGATTAGACTATAGACCAAAATAGGTCCAAACCCTTTCATGCAACTAATTAGCCATAAGACAACAAGTAGAGGGCTAAATAGACATTTTGGATTGACCCTAACCTAACTATATGGCCGGCCAAATGGGGATCGTGTCCATTTGACTTTTCATTGGGGATCCATCTCCCAATAGATATACACCTTACTTTTCTTGCTATTTAGACTCTATTTATGGTATTAAACACCTAGTTATTCACCCATGGACTAGGATTATCCATAAGAGGAGTTTGGAGATACTAATGATTCTTTATTTAAAATCTAGATTGAGTTTTGTGCCATTTTTGAAGAAATCCCAAGAATGACACACCAAGTGTTTGACACTAGATTCGTTAGGCCTAATTACTGTAGATTTGATTGTGTGTGTCTAGTTCGTCTTCACAAATGGATACATGAAGGTCGTATCGTGATACGGACAGAACTAATTTAGAGGTTTTAGACTCCTACGCTTGTGATACACATGACACATTCTACACAACACACTATTACAGCAATCTATTATGTTCATTAGACTCTAATTAATATTTTAGATGTGATCGTGATATTTTGGCGGTGTTTGGGAATGACTTGTGTGCATCAAGAGAGTATCACACCATGATACCCATGTGTGGCATGAGGCACACCAAGTGTTTGTTGATATGCTTCTAGTTGACTATAGGCCTATTAGGGCATGTATGCATGATGGCATGTTTACATATATAGGACTATATATATATATATATATATATATATATATATATATATATATATATATATATTTAATATATATATATATTTATTTATTTATATATGAGAGTATAAAGACACCTATAGGTATCTCCAATTGCACACGCACGCGCGCACACACACACACACACACACTTCATATATATATATATATATATATATATATATATATATATATATATATATATATATATATTTATATATATATATATATATATTATCACTACGCCAAAACATGCAATTTTCGACAGACCAAAACTATCGTAAATCACATTAAACGACAGTTTTGACCTGTCAGAACATCCGTCGTTAATAGCGCATCCCAAAATTTAAACGACAGTTTTGGAATGTCGTTTTATAGCTGAATAAAATGACAGTTATTATCTGTCAAATAAAAACGACGAAGTAAAACTGTCAAATAGCATGTAAATTGGTCTACCACTTTTATAACGTTTTCAACAGGTAAGGTCTGTTGTTTTTTGGAAACAAAACTATAAAAAATAAAAAAAATGCTCAATTCATTCATATCAAATTTATTTAAACCTATTTATCCTCTATATAAAGCCGAAATACATCATAAAATACAATTTCATATAAACATCAACAATCATCAACAATGAATAAACTCAATCAAAATTGTATTA
Source organism: Iris pallida (assembly GCA_029216955.1). Lineage (NCBI taxonomy): Eukaryota > Viridiplantae > Streptophyta > Magnoliopsida > Asparagales > Iridaceae > Iris > Iris pallida. Next base: position 10,027,457 of record JANAVB010033620.1, on the reverse strand, counting down.
ACTAATAAATGTATCGAGTTTACATAGCGATATTCTATCAAAAAACAAAAAGTAACCAATGTTGCTATCTCACAACGGTTCATTCTCATGATGAACAAAAACAAGAGAATATTTTTTTATTGCTAGCTTACAATCACAAGTACAGTACAAAAAAAAGTGCATTTCAAAACCATTGTGACATCGAGATCATTCATCGCAAATAAGGTAACTAAGATAGCATATGACTCATATTAACACCTGCACTCGTTGAGTTTTTCTTCTCCAAACCTGTCCTTTCCAATGCAAACCATATACAAATCTTATAATCAAACTTGATATTGATACCTAGAGTTTAAAATAAAATACCATACATACCTGGGCTACCTTGATTGAATTTTGCACTGCCCCTATAAAGATAAAAATAGCATATGATAAAATAACATGTATCAAAGAAATAGACACAGATCCCAAATTTCAAACAGACTTCTAGATAAATAATTCCATTAAAGAATACTTTCAGCAGTATATTCAATATTGTAGTTTAAAGCTAACTCATCGTACCTACAAAGACATAATATTAAGCACAATAAGGAAACAAATTTGGAACTAAGAAACTCCAACAGTAACAAACATTCATATTTCACATCACAGGTGGAATACAGAAAATCTATCGGTAGATTCAGATGAATGCCACTATCGGAGTATGGAAAAAAATTCTTTGTAACAAAAATGGCACCTGAAGGCAAATCATGTGATCCATTTCTAGCATTATACCTCTCTTGAGCAAACTTTCTCACATGCATTATGGCTTGAAAAAAGAAGAAAAGTGTGCAACATATCATATGTACATGGGGATGTTGAGAAAGGCTCAAAACTAAATATGGGCATCAGTTAGATGTTAACAAAATAATGTTGACAAAGGCTCACACCTAAGATAATTAAGGCATCAATAGATGTTAATACCAAAAACATTAAATATCCCACGGAATATATAAGATGAACTTACCAGTCATGAAAAGACCAATTAATCCCCGATAATATATTGCTGACGAGGTGTTACTCACAGTTGTTGGAACCACATTCGTTACCCAAACAGAAAAGTTACTAAGTTCCACAACAAATCCTACATAAAGCATTCATGTCCATAATTCATATCTCTATCTTGTTGACACCAACAGCCTCCAGTAATGATCCACTTGCTTTAAATATTGTGAGTGACTCATGCCAAAAATAAATTTAATCCTCATGTACTGCACAATATTATATCCAGCAGATATGCATCAAGGCCTTAGACTGTATGGGTATGGGCATGGGTTTTGATAAGGATATCATAGAGACTAGTCTAGCAAATGATACCTCCATGAATTAGGCAACACCATCTATGGGCGCTAACCAGTAAGTCTCTTTCTCCATGTAATGCCTCTCCCCATACAGATACACACATACAAAGCAGTAAGTTGCAAGCTATCTAAATAAATGTTCTGCATCATTGATCTCATGATTTAAACCATAAATAGATAAGGCTATTATGTGTTTTGATGTCTTGACCTATGCATGAAACCATTGCTAAATACACATTACCTCTTAGTTTTTCAGTATACGGGCTAGTAAAAGCTTGTGGTCTAATGTTATGTTTCGATGAAACCTTTCACAGATGTTAAAGAACTGCTCGATGAAGATCGCTACCAGTTTCCTGCAATCAAGCCAGTGTTTAGCTATGCCTGTCACTACAAAGGAGGACAGTTTAAGCAAATTACGGATGTGTGTCAAGCTCTGCTGTAACTTAGCAGTTACCCTTCTAAAATGCGACAAGTTACTTTAATCTATAAAAACAACTCCATAATGTTCCTCTATTTCTTTCAGCATTTGTGGAGTAACTGGGTAGCTTCATGATATAAGTTTATGGTAGTAGGTGGAAAATAATAACTTCGATAAGAGATGCAGTTCTGATTGAAGTATTATGTATCAGCTTTGCTTCTAACGTTATAAATTCTTGATGGTGCTACTTTGCTTCCAACTTACTAATGTATTATACATAGTAAGATTTTACATCCTATACTCTAGGTACCGTAAAGGTTTCTGATGATAGTTGGTTGGTGCACATTCTTTTTTATTCTCAAGGTTTAATGGCTTGTTCTTTGGGTTTCGATAAACAAGTCAAGGGATGTTAATTACTGGGGGCTCCAAACCATGCCATTACTTTGTAGACTCGGAGATAGTATCTTGGTTTGGGTTGTGAATCTCCAAACAAATTTAGTCTTAAATTTATTTTTGACACACAACTTCTATGCCTTCAGTAGACTCCGGGAAAGCAAATAGTTAGTGAACCATTATGCTGCTATGCTAACTAAAGTTTGATAGATTTACAAATTAGTTCAAATAACAGAAAAGTTAATAATGATAAATTCTATAGCAGATGTGTTCAACATAATTTTTTTCTCTCTCAAAGCACCTTTAATGAAATAACATATAAGCATTGAAATCGAGAAATGACTGATTAGTTTAAATATCAGTCATATGCGATGAACAAAATTTTGTATTTGCCCATTTGCAACCTACCAAATCAAGTCTATCTTAGCTAACATTTTGATAAGTAGTGTTCCTATATTAAAACCAAAAAAAAAAATTAAATGGAGTTATTTCCTTGAGTAGGATACCCGATGCCACCAATCTTTTGACTTTCCTACATAATATTGTAAACCCATGTTGTACTACTTAAAGACATGTCAATAACAGGCATGAATCATGATCGCCTATAAAATGAACATTGCCACGAGAGAAACGTAAAAGAAAGCCTTTTAAACTTGTGGTACATGTATTCAATAATTATAGAGAACTACTATTTGTGAGAAATTACCTAATGATGAATACGCAACTGAAAACTAACTAGGTGCTCCATCTCAACTTCAACTTTTTCCTCTTCAAACACTGCATGGTCGTTGCGGAAAAATATTGTATTAAGCTTTCTGATACCAAAACATGTTATATTTAAATATAAATTTCATGAAAGTACATTAGTCACCATACCTTGTCTGTTGTTTTCCTTTGTAAATTCTTTTGCTCTGTCGACCTCTATGGATATCTTTCTTTGTAAGACACTCTCCTTTTCCTCAAGCCTTTCATGAGCCTGCAATTTGGTATACCTTATAAGATATCAAGATGCCCTTGAAATAAATATTTTAGATTCCTTATATTATGAAAAAAAATATTAGTAGTTGAGGCCAACTATATCATTACACATAAGTAAAAAAATATGCACTTACATCCTAAGAGAAGATAGTTCACAATGCATAGCTGTGCTTATCAGTAACAAATGAAAGGAGAAATATATTTTTTAAAGTAGAAAGCCTCGAACATGTACTTTGGTGCGGTACCTGCATCAGAAAATCGGGTACAGTCACAAATCCTTGTTTGCTGAGCTCGGATGCATTATACTGCATATGAAATAGAACGTATTGCATTAAAGCTATGCATTTTTTAGCAAGTTACGTCAAACAACTCACCTTACAGCTTGTTAAAATCAGTCGTTCTCAACTACATGAGTAATAGTATTTGGAAGGTAACAATTTGCATGTGGAAATAATTAATCGGATAGTTGTCACATGAGCCACAATGAAAGTAAAAACATTAGCATACATATTGCCAAGAAGATAGACCAATAATATACTAATGAATAAAATTAATAATGGTGATTGTTAAAGGATACATTTAGTACACATAAAATATTAACCTATTGTCATGCAGTATATTCGTGTTTACACATACACAGGTAAACTCATTCTGTAGTATAAACGCGTAGCAAAGATATAGAAGAGCCAAAACTAGCAAATCAGTTAGAATAAAGATATGAAAATAAAAATCCTAAAGGGGATTACTGGACTAAGGAAGTAACTGCCCACTTTTTCCCTGGTCCTTGATGGAGTATGTGGAAGTTTCCAAAGGTTGTCATATGATAATGAGCTAGTCAGCTAGATAGTATAAATTAATACAGCAGGTACGAGATAGTACCAGTTTGTAGTGAACAAGAAGGGGATTCCTGGGTGTGTTTCAGCAGAGAAGAATAGCAGCAGCAGCACTAGCAGCTACTCCAGCAACTGCTGCAAGGAGCAGCAGTATCAGCACCTGCACACAAGCAGTGCAGTATCGACCCCGACTCGTATGTTCTTCTATCTACCTTGCTGGTTTTGGCCCTTAAGATTCATAGAGCAGCTCGACCCTGACTCCGATAACATTGTAAGGCTCTTATGGAACAGGCCCTGTAGCTCAAATGCACGCCTTTATCCCTGCAGGTGGCAACAAAGTTATACAAGATTTGCTACAAGATAAACAGATAATTAGGGAAATAAAAGGGGTTATCCTTAAGTATTTGCCACAAAGTCTCCATAAATATGTGGAAATGATACATTATATTTATCTAATAACTCTACCTATAGAATTGCTAAGGAAATTTTGGTACATACCAAGTTAAAACTTCCCTTCAGTCCTTCATTCACATTTACCAAAATAAATAAAGAACTAGTCCTAATGCCCTTGTCTTAGAGGAACTGCTAAATCATTGCACGAGAGTACTTACAATCTATTGTTAGAATCTATTGTCCGCATATTATAACTTTGAGGACCTTAAGGCTTCTACAGCATGTGCCATACTCAAAATTAGAGGACTACATTAGTGGAAGCAGACAAAAGAAAAATCAAAATCAAACTAGGAACTGAAGGTATTGATAAGATTTTATTTACATCATCACATCTCCAGATCAAAGAAGCAGACATTAAAAAATATTCAAAATCATAACTTATATTGCCATACTATTATTACTAGAATTATGCAGTGCTAAAATTTTCATGTTTACAAGAATAACAGTATTAAGGGTCCAACAAAACCATGAGTTTGCAAAATGGTCAAACCAAGACTCTGAAACTGATATATATATATATATATATATATATATATATATATATATATATATATATATTGTTTGCCATTGATTATAAAAGAACAGAACAGTTTTATGGGAGGACTGGACTTTTACTTCACAATACAAACTCGCTCATACAAAGAAAGCCTAGGAATAAAAACCTAGGTACAGCAATCTAAGTACAATTGTTTAGTTTTGATTCTGGGGGGTGATGATAGAGGCTCGGGAAAGCGATAGCAGCTCTACCTTACTCCTTGGATGATCGGACGTAGCCTCGGCTCTGATGAAGAAATGCTCTCGGAGCATGTGGAAAGACTCTTCTGTGCGTGCCTTTGTCTCTCTATGTATCCAGTCGGGGGTCCTCTCTTTTGCAAGGGAATGACACCTTGCTATTTATAGGAATGGGGTGTGATTATTAGGATTTGCGATGATTGTCCTAAAAAAGTCGGTGGCTTGGGGATTTAATTGCCATTTTCCTTGATCCTATCTTGTTGGCAATTAATCTGGACCACTAATCTTGATTACAACAAATCTGGACAATTAATGCTGATTGTGTAAAATCCGTATAGGCAATTAATGCTGATTGTCATGAATCCTTGGGAAGCTCGGATCTCCTGCCACGTGTTTATTCTGTATGATTATAATAAATCTGCTTTGATTCGGGTAATTATGATAATTGTCGCATGAGGGTAGCTTCTTAGGTTTTGAACCGCATGAAGGTGGCAGCCGCATAGGTATAGCCTCCAAAATTTGAGTCGCATAGGGGCGGTTTCCAATTGAGCCACATAAGACTAGCCACGTGTCAAGGCTGCATAGACATGGCCTCTCAGTATTTGAGCCGTATGGAGATGATCCCCATGATCCGAGCCGTATGAGTACAGCAGCCGCATGGGGTGGCTTCTTAGGATTTAAGCCGCATGATGATGGTCTCCATGATCCGAGCCGCATGAGAGCATCAATCGCATAGGGAGATGGCAGCCGCATAGGAAGCTTTGGAGTTGGTGGATCGTGCCAGCTGTATAGGAAATTTTCTTCGTTTCCCGAAGAACGTACGTCATGTCAGAGTTCATCATCATTTTAGTTTTTAATGTCAGAGTCTTCACTTTACGTCAGAGCGTTTAATGGGAGCAGTCACTTTATGGCCGGCAGTAAAAAGCAAGCTGCATAGGGCCACGTGATTCTTTTCTGAGCCGCATGAGGCTATTAGAGAATTTCTGAGCCGCATGAGGCACTGATAGATTCCTGAGCCGCGTGAGGCTCCTTCTATTTTGAGCCGTATGGGCTTCTTCTTTTTCTTTTCCATGCTTCTACAAGACCCCTTCAAAGTTTTTAATTTAAAAAATTAAAATACTTTGAATAAGAAGTATGGCTATATGAGCTCCACTGGCCGCATAGGATGTTCTGGTTGCATGGACTTCTTGGCCGCATGGCCTGTCTGGCCGTATAGACTCCCTAGCCGCATGGGCACCCTACCACGCGTGCGTCTCATTAATTGCCCTTAATTCGTTTTAGAGCCGTCTTTTGGGGGAATCCCAAGAGTTGGTTCATTAAATATTTGGAATTTATGCCCTGGGTGGATCTCCTTTATGAGAGGGGGCAAAATCTGAGGAGTCGGTTTTTCCTGCAGCACACGACACGAAGCGGTTATCAGTCCACGTGCCCTCCCTATGTCTGCCTATAAATAGGGGTGTTTTTAGAACAGAGAAACTTCTTTGCTTTCTTTTGTCTTCCTCTTTTCTTGTCCTAAGCCACTGTCTTTGTTTTTCTTCTCCGATTATCAATCGACGATGGCCCCCAAAGCTTCCAAAGCTTCCAAAGCTCCCAAGGCCTCTGCTGCGGCGAAAGGCAAGAAGGCGGCGGCTTCATCGCCGACTGTAGCACCCCCAGTCCATCCTGACGTCCACCATGCCATCAAGGGTAAGGACTATATAGAATATCGAACACTTCAAACCCTGAAACAATGGCTCTGTTGCATGTTTTTTATGCATAAGCCTTCTTCCCCTCAGCATTCAATACGTTCTTCGTCTTTATTAAACTGCCTAAAGTTCAGTACGATAAAGCCGCATATGTTGTATGGGCCGCATGAACTTCTCATATCCGGGCCGCATGGGGTATGCCCTATGTTTGAGATGCATGAGAACGTCTGAGCTGCATAAACGCCTTTAGAACTGAACCGCATGAAACATCTCTGAACAGAATCGCATGAGTTCCTAATGGACTGAGCCGCATGAGGCTCTGGCCATCTTCTAACTTTGTTTCTTTTTATCTTTGATTTTTACAGCATCCCTGCCGAAGGCTGAGATCATTGTGAAGAAAGAGCTGATGCCTCCTTTCAAACAAGAGTCATCACTCGTTAAGGAGGAGGTAATACCAAAAATGGAGGAACAGAAAGGAGAGCTGGCGCCTATTGAAGTTGCTGTAAAGGAGGAGCCTCAGTCTGACGGTGGTAGTATTGGGAGTTCTGACCCTCTTGTTTCGGATGAGGATTTCGCTCAAGTAGATCCTTCATATAAAAAATGGTTGAGGGATTGGTATATGCGCCCCCGCAACTAGGATTTTATAGGCCCTCATAAATGTTCGTCTTTTGCCTTGATATTTCTGTCCGTCTTTAGCTGTAGTTTGTGTTTTCCTTCTTTTGGTCATCAATGTAATCTTCTTCCTTCTTGTCTGAATGAAATAATAGAGGACTTTTTTGGCTTGCTCATGAGATGTAGTCGTGTGAATGTAAATGATTTTGAATGAACAGAATACATTCGTTCTATTCTTTGCTTGTAGTAGTTGCCCCAATGGGAGACTTTCTGTGGACCTATTATCCTTGGCGTACTCCGGTTCAGAATACGGATAATAAGGCGAGAGAAAACCAACATACTTACTTAGAGGTAATGAGGACGTGGCAAGTATGGGGTTTTACCGCGGGATCTTCCTACTCAGAGGTAATGAGGACGTGGCAGGAGTGGACTCAACGGAGGATATTTGTGGTCAATAGTGGACATTTGTAGGCCTATTATCCTTGGCGTACTCCGGTTTTGGGTACGGATAATAAGTCGAAAGGGAACCAACATACTTACTCAGAGGTAATGAGGACGCGGCAAGCATGAAGGTTTCTTTGATGGAGCCTTCCTACTCAGAGGTAATGAGGACGTGGCAGGAGTGGGCTCCATGAAGGGGTACATAGAACGACTCAGAGGTAATGAGGACGTAGAAGTTCTACGTAAGGGGGTGATTTGTTTTTGGCGGAAGTGAAACAACTCAGAGGTAATATCGACGTGGTTGTTTTGGGAAATTTGTGGATCTGTTACCCTTTTTTGTGCACTAAAAGTACGGGTAGTGGATCATGAGGAGGGAGCTCTTTTAGGAAGAAAGTTTAGAGGTATGATCATACATGACTTACTACCTAAAAGACTCGATTTAGATTTATCTGGAGTGACCGGAGTGTAAGTTCAGCGGTACCTGCGGGTACATAACTCGACAATCTGGGGAATATGGAGTCAGAATGTAAGTTCAACGATACCAGCGGGTAAATAACTCAACAATCTAGGAAATACGGAGTCAGAATGTAAGTTCAACAGTACCAGCGGGTACATAACTCAATAATCCGGGATTTGGAGGATGTTGTTTCAGACATAATACTTCTTTAGAAACTTGCCATTGATGGGTAACATGAGCAAGTCTCCATTTTGTTTCGTAAGGCAGTAAGCACCGTTGGAGAAGACAGCCTCAATGACAAATGGGCCTTCCCACTTTGGCTGGAATTTGCCGGCAGTTTTATGAGTCATAACCATCGGCCTTCGAACTGCCAGAATGAGATCGCCCACTTGGAATGTTCTGATCTTAACCTTCTTGTTGAAGGCTCCCGAGATGCGTGCTTGGTATAGCTCGATTCGTTGTTGAGCTAGTAGGCGCTTTTCATCCAAGGCCTCTAACTCTTGTAGCCGACGACGGTAATTATCTTCCGTCGTCAATCGATAGGTAAGGGTGACGCGGAGCGAGGGGATTTGAGTCTCCAATGGAAGAACTGCCTCACTTCCGTATACCAGGGAGAATAGTGTGTTTCCAGCAGCCGTTTGGACTATAGTATGGTATGCCCATAAGCACTCACCAAGCTTCTCATTCCAATTGCGTTTGTTGGAAGACACAAACTTTTTGAGCAACTTGATAATGGTTTTGTTGAATGCTTTTGCCAACCCGTTTGCTGCTAGATTGTATGGCATTGAAGAAACATTCTAGATTCGGTGTTTGTCGCAGAACCGATAGAAGGCGTGGCTCGCGAACTGCGGACCATTATCGTGGATGATCCTTCGGGGCAGTCCAAAGCGATAAATGACGTAATGCTTGAGGAAGCTGATCATGTTTGAAGTCTTTACTTCTGTAAGCGGAACAGCTTCTGCCTATTTAGAGAAGTAATATGTGATTACGAGTATGAAGCGGTGTCCTCAGGACGAAGGTGGAGTGATTGGACCGATGTTGTCCATTTCCCATGCTTCGAATGGCCAGGACGCCACTGTCGGATATAAAAACTTAGATGGCTGATGGATAAAATCTGCATGGACTTGACAGGCTTTGCACTTTCTTGCATAGTCTATCGCATCTGCTACCATCGTTGGCCATTAATAACCCATCCGATGAAGACGGTCTTGTAATTTTGGACCAGGCTGATGGGCCCCGCAAATACCGTCATGAGCTTCGTGTACAGCTTCCTTGGCTTCTGTATTTGATAGACACCGAAGCAGTAATCCATCGTATGATCGTCGATACAGTATCTTCGTCTCTGTATCATAGAAGAATCTAAGGGAACGCCTTCTGATAGAGGTAGCCTCCTTTGGGTTTTCGGTTAAGATGCCATAGACTACGAAGTCTATGAATGGCTATCTCCAATCTGGTGTTTTGTCAATCGTCTGAGCAGAATGACTCGCCACAAATTAAACGTTATTCTTGGGACAGACCAGTTCGTGGCCTATCACAACCACCGAGTGATGAGCATAGTTCGGAACTACTAGGGAAGCGGCAAGGCCGGCTAAGGCATCGGCTTCGATATTTTGGAGTCTAGGAACGTGTTCTATGAAGAACCCTTCGAACGACAAAATGATGTTGATCTCCATTTGGTGATAGGTGATCATGTCTTCATGGCGGACTTTATATGAACCTCGGATCTGATTGACGATTAATTGCGAGTCACCGTATGCTTCAAGGTATTCTACTTCCAGTTTCGTCGTAAGTCGGAAGCCAATGACCAAAGCGTTGTACTCGGCCACATTGTTTGAACAGGGCTGCGTGAGGGAATAGGCCCGATTGATCACCAACCCGGAGGGAAAAATCAGCACCACTCTGACTCCAACGATGATGTTGCCCTTGGGCCCAGTTCTGGAAGCGCCGTCGAAGAACATTCGCCATATGGTATCATGAGAGGCCACACATGAGTCGACAACCTCATCTGGAATCTCTTCGTATATTCGGGTTGACTTCGAACCTGGATGGGCTGCTAAAAAGTGCCAGAGCTTGACCTTGAATAGCCTTTTATGGGACGAAGATCATATGGTAGGAAGATAACAATATCGCCCATGTAGCGAGGCGAGAGCTGAGTGCCCCTGGCTTGGTCATGAGGACCCTGAGGGGGTTGACTCGTAAGATCACATGTATGGTTTGTCCCGTGACATAGTGTCTGAATGGCGAACACCAGGACGAGGCATTCCTTCTCCACGGCGGTATATCGGTGTTCCGGCCCGATCATCATTCGACTGAGGTAATATATAGCCTGCTCATGGCCTGCATCGTTGTTTTGTGCTAGCAGAGCACCGAGAAAATGCTCCATCGCTCGTACGTAGAGCAGGAATGGTTTTCCAGCAATCGGGGCCACTAGGACTGGAGGGTTTGACAAATATTCTTTGATGCTGTCGAAGGCACGTTGGCATTCTTCATTCCATACGAATGAGACGCCCTTTTTCATGAGGTGGGTGAATGGTTGACATCGTCCGGAGAGGTTAGAGATAAACCTCCTGATGTAAGCCAGCCTCCATTGAAGGCCTCGGAGTTCATGGAGATTTCTTGGGGGACCCATCCCCATGATTACCTTCGTCTTCTCAGGGTCTATGTGGATACCCTGGAAAGTAATGATGAAACCCAAGAACTTCCCGCTGGATACGTCCAAGATGGATTTTGTAGGATTTATTTTCAAATTGTGCGCTCGCATCAGGTCGAATACTGTCCTCAGATCATGCAGATGATCTTCCTTAGAGCGACTTTTGACGACGATGTCGTCGATGTAGCATTCCACTATCTTACGCAGGTGGTCTCTAAAGATGATGCTCATATTTCTTTGATAGGTGGCGCCAGCATTCTTTAAATCGAAAGGCATGACTGTGTAGTAGTATGTGCCAATCGGTGTTCGAAATGATGTGTGTTTCTCGTCGTCATGAGACATCTTGATTTGGTTGTATCCCGAAAAACCATCCATGAATGACATACGCTCGAAGCTGCAGGTGTTGTTAATCATGATGTCCGCGATAGGGAGGGGAACTTATCTTTAGGACACGCCTCGTTTAGATTGCGGAAGTCGATGCAGATTCGAATCTTTCCATTCTTCTTGAGTACCGGTACTATGTTGGCGACCCAATCCGGATGTTGTTCCTCACGAATGAAGCTGCTGGCTATCAGTTTGTTGACTTCAGCTTTGATCGCATTCATAATATCCGGGCGGAACCGTTGTTGTTGTTGCTTGACCAATTTTGCGTCCTGACGGATGTTGAGCTTGTGAAGTACAACCTCAGGGTTCAGTCCTGGCATATCTTCATAGCTCCAGGCGAGCACGTCGATGTATTCTCTGACGAGTTATAGTAGTGATTCTCGCTCTTTGTCCGTCAGATTCTTACTGACGAAGATGGGCTTTGGAGAGGACTCATTATCGAGATCGACTTGTACAACCTCATCCTCGGTGGTAGGCTCTATTTGTTCGAACCGCTTCTCCCATTGCGTATCTAGTTGTTGGGCCCACGGCTCTAATTCAAGGAGTTCGGAGATGTCTTCTTCTTCTTCGTAATCGTCGGCGAATGCCATATTGACAGACAAGACTTGCCTGAATACGTCTCCGATGCTGATATCTGAATCAGAAGTTGGTGATCCGGTTGAGTGTGAATGCCAGTCGTATTACTCATCTGGGCTTTCGGTGGTTGTTGTAGGTGTGACATAACCCACATCTGGTCTTGTTGTAGTAATATCGTGATATTCCCACCGGGACTGGCAACTGTAAGGGTAGCCGCCGTCCAGTGTAGTAGTTCAAGCCTGGTGTAGTTTCCAGATCATACCCCTGTTTTTGCATGAGGTACTTGGATCGGGAACTATATAGATAAAGGGGCAATCTCCCAGTGTCCGGTTTGAGATCAACTTCTTCTACCCTGAAGGGTTGTGGATCATTCTTTCGGCCGAAGATGATTGGATGATCCCCTCCCTCGACTATGCGGTAAGCATCTTCCACTGGAGTAAGTTGGTTTGCGGTGTAGACATTTGTCACTTGTGTGTGCAGGTGGGTGCCTATACCGTGTTCCATGTCATATATTGTACAGAACTTATCAAGCTCGAGGTAGTTCAAAGACAGCCCTTTATTGATAAAGTAAGGTATCTTTTCTAGTGGGATTACATCATCTACGGATGGAACATTAGTATGAGCAGCCATAAACTTGGCCAATTCTGGTTCTTGTTCGGCCACCCCCTGAATAGATGAAGACTGAGCGGATGACTTGGACAGCTTAATCATCAGGGGTTCCGCTGGTCGGGTAGAACGTGGAGCTGTTGGCGAACTAGCGACCCCCTGTTTGGTGCTTGATGCTAGGCGGGTAGTTGTTGGCTCGCTAGGAGTCCCCGACTTCGTATTGGGCTGAAGATTCATCTTGGGAAGACGTATCGTTATTAGCTTTTCAGAGGGTTTGAGCTTCTCTGTTTGTGGCTGGCCGGCTCTTGGCAACCTGATTGTCAGTAGCACCGTTGTGGGTTTGGCGCTTGGCCAGACCTTGGCAGTCGGATTATTATTTGCCCCTCTTGTACCGAGAGACTAATTGTATCCTTACGTAGAGCGGCCGTAAGGGGTACAGTTTTGTCGGGTTTGCGAGCTTAAAGATGGATCGTCAGAGGTTTTTTTGATCTCGTTGTTGTCTCAATTTGAGCTAGCGTAACTCCTTCGACAAGGTGCCTCTTCGACTTTTCGTACAAGCAAGAGTCCGAGTAATACGACTCGACCACTTTGAAGGGATCGATGTCGGCAAATTCTGTCCTCACGAAACCATGCTTGTCGACATACTTGAAGCACTGGTGCAGCGTGGAAGGTACGATCATGTAATCGTGTATCCAGGGACGCCCCAGGAAATATTATAGGAAGTGTCCGTATCTATGACATAACAAGTCACTTCTGACTGCAGATCGTCGATTTGGCACTTCAAGCGAATCTTTCCGATTGGGTAGCTCATGTCCGAATTGAAACCGATGATAACAGTGCTTGTCGGCGTTAGGCGATGCATGGGGATACGAAGATGATGTAACAGACTCTTCGGAATAATGCTTATGGAAGAACCGGGATCAATGTGCATCCGATCCACCTTTACGTCACCTATGTATCCAGTGTAATATAACGGATGATCGTGCATGTTGGTTTTAATGAGCATATCCTACGGAGTGGAGATGATGCTGGGCATTGCACCTGTACAAGCGCTATTCTGGAGATTGGCAGGCAGGCTCTCTCTCGTAAGGTTGACCTGAGCCAGATATACGTCGGCATTCTGGAGTGCATCGCTCAGTGCCATACGAACAACTTTGGAGAGTCTCAGGAGCTCGTATAATGACAATTTGACCGATATGTTGGCCAATTGTGCCAAGATATCAAAGTTGTAGGGCCTCTCCAGCCCATGAGGTGCCTCTTTTTGGAGGGATTTATCAAAACGAGTCTCCTTCGGCCTAGGCTTGTCAGTCGTCGGAGTTTGAAAAGGTCCTGGAGCGTCAGCAGTAGCCGGTTGATGATCTTCAGCCGAGTTATCCGGTGTGGGTTGGGATTGCGCACCTGATCGGGTGACAACAGCTATGGCTACTTCGACATCTGCCGAGATTGTACGGCAGGATCTGACCATTCCACCCTGCTTTCTGCCAGTGGAGGGTGGTATGGGTTGAGTCACTTCAAGTACCAGGTCCGGATGGACCCACATGACCTTCCCTCGTGATGTGGTGAGGGGCACTAGACCAGCAGCCTGATCTCGAGGAGATGGAAGATTAGTAATCTCCATTGTTGCCTGAGGGATGGGTACTACGCCGTCTTGAGTCTCTGTCGGGGGGAAGCTGCCGAACTGTACTAACACCATGTTGGCTGCCATGGTTACCTCCTTGAAATCAATAGCTAGAGCCTTCGAATCGATGAGATGCTGAATATATCTCTTCAATTGGAAGCAGTCCTGCATGGCGTGGTGGACGTAACGATGGTAATGGCAGTACTTGGGGCTTTCCATCTCGGCCGGCCGAGGTTCCCATCTACGTGGAGGGAGCTGGATTCTATCTCCTTGTATGAGCATGTCCAAGATGGGCTTGACATGACCGTCCTCAAAGGAGTAAGTCATCTGCGGCCACTACTTTTCAGCTGGCTTTGATTCAGGCTTCTGGGTTGCATCGGCCACCATAGCCTGTTTGCCCTTGTTGTCTCGGTTATTGGAGGAGTTACCCCCGTTGTTGGCATTAGGGTATTTGCCCTTGTTCTCTCCCTCCGAGACGTGTAATCCCAGTTGGCGAGCTTTCTTCAACTTATCTTCGATGCTAGTGGCACTGATGATGAACGTCTTCCAGTCCTTATATTGACTTTCACCCATCCAGAGGCTGATTATTGGGAGCAGTCTCTTTTGGCAAATTTCAATTAAGGAGGAATCCGGATTTTCAGACGGCAACTTCATTGCGGTTTGGCAAAACCGCTCAATATAGTTCCTTGTCAGCTTCTTCTCCCCTTGAACAACATCCATGAGGGTGGACATCGTCACGTCTTGTCCTACTTCGTAGAACCTCTCCAAGAACATACGCTTGAAGCCGGCAAAGGAATGGATGCAGTTGTCTGGCAGGTTACGGTACCAGTCGAAGGCGACCCATTCCAATGCCCCGATGAATAATCGTGTAAGGATGGCGTCGTCGTGGGGCAGATGGTCGGTTGTGACCTCGAAGTAAGTAATGTACCAACTTGCGAAAATCTTGCCATCATAGGGATTGATGTTGAACAGCTTATATCTTGGTGGAAAAGGGACATCCCTCCATGCAGCAAGGTATGGTTGCCGTATTCTGAGGTCTTGGGAGGTTTTTTGGGCGTGAAACATGGCCCGGAGCTCCTGGACCTCTCTTCTTGCGTCCCTGGCCTCATCAGCAGTGGTGGGAGCCAATATTTTTGGAGGATTTTTGCCCGGGTTTGGTGTCGCTGAGTTCGAGTCCGTATTGACCGCGGGACCCAAGCTTGTATGGCCAGCGTCCTTCTTTGCAGAGTTGGAAGAGCCGCTTTGATTTCGTCCATGGATTTGATGAAGGTACGCAGTATGGCCTCCAGAGTGTCGATGTATTGCCGATCACTGGGACCGTCTTGATCGTCATTTGTCATGAATGTCGTCCTTACATGAGCCGAAGTGGAAGGGACGGTAGACGACGTGCCCTCTGAATCATATTCCTGTACAGAGAAGTCGTCGGGGTATGTGGGAATGTTTTCCTCTGGTTCGGACTCAGAAGGAATAGCACCCCCAGCTTCAGAGCTTGTTTCATCTTGAGAGTCGCGAACATCCTCGGGGACGTCGGCACCGGCTGTCTCTGTTGGGAGAGTTGTTTCCCCGGGCTCATCTTCTTAGAATACCGGATTGTCGTGGATGTTCGGAGGAATGCTACCCCCGGTTCTAGTGACCCCCAGTGATGTGGATGATGAATCTCCCAATGCAGTAGATTTCGTCTTTGAACGGGTACCTTGGAAAACTCCGGTGGTAGGCAACCGATTAGATGATAGTTTCTTGGTCGCAGTGGTTGAAATCTTTAGGCTGGAGATATTTGTTTCCTTCCCTCTCCCACTGGCGGGGATTCTCTGAGCAGAGTTGCAGGAGACGACGGGAAGCGCATCATCCTCTGAACTTGGTTGTTGCAGTCTTTGGAAGACGGACCGCCGATCTTCTCGTACTGTCGCGTTGTTGCAGCAACAGTTGACAATGACTTGGGTGCAGTGATGTCCGTAGGAGGACTTTTTGTGCACCGAGTCCCCTTCTCTTTCCTTGCGTTTGTGAAGGATCACGTCATGAAAGTCAGATGGGTCTCGAGCAACCATGTTTGCTCCTTAGTTGTGAAAAGACTTTTGGGAACCACTCTGTCCGTTTGCCACCGGAGGCTGGACTCGAGTGGTTCTGTATAAATTCCCATCAGAGGCCCGCATAACAGTAAGAGGAGCACTCGGATGGTCAGAGGTTGGGACAGCCGACTGAGCTTGCCGAGCTCGTGCTGCCATAGACTTCTTCACTCTAGCGCCTGAGGGCACATAATAGGAAGAGTCTAAGTGGTGATGCAGAGAGTCAGACACATTTTCTTGGGAGCATGAGAGATCAGGGCTATAAGAGAGGTGGTCGAAGACTGAGCCCGAGCTGCATGGAGTGGATAATATGCAGCTGGAACCAGCAGCCTTCTTGCGGTGGGCAGTCGTGGCCGTATAGGCCTTCTTCATGCGGCTGGAAGTCTCGACCGCATGAGTCTCCTCCATGCAACTGGAAGTCTTGGCCGCATAGGCCTTCTGTATGCAGTTGGCAGTTTTGGCCGCATAAGCATCATGCATGTGGCTGTCAATCTTGGCCGCATGAGCATCATGCATGCGGCTGGCAATTTTGGCCGCATGAGCATCATGCTAGCGACTGGCAATCTTGGCCGCATGAGCATCATGCATGCCGCTGGTGCCTTTATTCGGCGTCTTCCTGGACCACATAGAGTCCCTCTTTGCCCTTGCAAGTCCAGCATCGTAGTGTTTTCCTCTGCCGGACTTGGGGATAGCAAAGTCCTCTATGGCCTAAAGTGGAGCCGTATGAGAGTCATCCTTGCCGTCTTGGGCAACAGAGAGTACTTTGTCCAGAGCTTGGGGAGGAGCAAATGACTTGGGCCTCCACTCCCTGCGAGCCTTCTTCGTGCAGGCTTGCTTCTAGATCGGGTCAGCGCTCCCTTCGGGGAGTATTTCTTCAAACGCCTGTTGGTCGAAGCGGACGACCATCTTCTGTTGTGTGGAGCCAAGTTTGGCTGCAACCGACTTCTCAGCCGTGGAGAAGTTTGTCCCCAGCAGAGTCGCCATCGTATTTGCCATTGATTGTAAAAGAACAAAACAGTTTTATGGGAGGACTGGTCTTTTACTTCACAATACAAACTCGCTCATATAAAGAAAGCCTAGGAATGAAAACCTAGGTACAGCAATCTAAGTACAATTGTTTAGTTTTGATTCTGGAGGGTGACGATAGAGGCTCGGGAAAGCGACAGCAGCTCTGCCTTACTCCTTGGACGATCGGACGTAGCCTCGGCTCTGATGAAGAAATGCTCTCAGAGCGTGTGGGAAGACTCTTCTGTGTGTGCCTTTGACTCTCTGTGTATCCAGCCGTGGGTCCTCTTTTTTGCAAGGGAATGGCACTTTGCTATTTATAGGAATGGGGTGTGATCATTAGGGTTACAACGATTGCCCTAAAAAAGTCGGCGGCTTGGGAATTTAATTGCCATTTTCCTTGATCCTATCTTATTGGCAATTAATCTGGACCACTAATCTTGATTGCAATGAATCTGGACAATTAATGCTGATTGTGTAAAATCTGTATGGGCAATTAATGCTGATTGTCATGAATCCTTGGGAAGCTCGGATCTCTTGCCACGTGTTTAATCCGCGTGATTGTAATAAATCTGCTTTGATCCGGGTAATTATGATGATTGCACTAAATATGGTTGTTGGAATTTGTTGATAAGTCTTGATTGATTTAATGCCACGTGTCTAACCATCATTACGGGGAAACTGACCTTCTGCCACGTGTCATAACCGCGAGCCACAGCCGCATGAGGGTAGCTTCTTAGGTTTTGAACCGCATGAAGGTGGAAGCCGCATAGGTGTAGCCTCCAAAATCTGAGCCGCATGGGGGTGGTTTCCAATTGAGCCGCATAAGACTAGCACGTGTCAAGGCTGCATGGTCATGGCCTCTCAGTATTTGAGCCGCATAGAGATGATCCACTTGATTGGAGCCGCATGAGGACAGCGGCCGCATGGGGTAGCTTCTTAGGATTTGAGCCGCATGATGATTGTCTCCACGATCCGAGTCGCATGAGAGCATCAACCGCATGGGAAGATGGCAGCCATATAGGGAGCTTTGGAGTTGGTAGATCGTGCCAGCTGTATAGGAGATTTTTCTTCGTTTTTCGAAGAACGCGCCGTCATGTCAGAGTTCATCACCATTTCAGTCTTTAATGTCAGAGTCTTCACTTTACGTCAGAGCATTTAATGGGAGCAGTCACTTTATGGTCGGCCGTAAAAAGCAAGCTGCATAGGGCCACGTGATTCTTTCCTGAGCCGCATGAGGCTATTGGAGAATTTCTGAGCCGCATGAGGCTTCTTCTGTTTTAAGCCGCATGGGCTTCTTCTGTTTTGAGCCGCATATATATATACAAAAATATATATATACAAAATATATTATATACAAATTATCACACATCATGGACGCGTGTGCCATAAAATTGTGGTAGAAGCTTCGATCTGATGACTCCATCTGGACTCGGTTCATGAGAGTTAGATACTTCCAGCACTCTCACCCCGATGGCCATCGCTAATAATCGATCCTCGTTATCGTGGCACCGCATCCTCCATGGCCGACACCTCGTCGAGCCCCTAATCTGCCTGATGCTTGGCAACGAAAACTCGTCGCTGCGCCACGACCATTGCCTCGACAATAAATTCTGTCAAGTGTCCTCATCCTCACCCCAGAACTGCATGATCCGCGATTTATGGGACGACGCCTCGGGATGGAGGTGGGACAGGACCAGCGATTGGCTGAGCCCGGAAGCGACGACTCACCTGGCCGTCGCGAACGTTAAGCTCATCGATTCCCCTGACACCTTGAGATGGACCCCCACTGCCAGAGGTACTTTCACGTTGGCCTCCGCCAAGATCGCGGTGTGCGGCATCAGCGTGTCGTTGCCTTTGATCGTACCTTTCTGGAACTCCTGCCTCCCGAAAAATGTTCATTTTTGATCTGGAGAACTCATCGGCGGAAGCTCCCCACCGACGACACCCTCTACACCATCGGCTTCAACCTTGCCTCCAAATGCCATTGCTGCACTGTGCACCAATCTGAAACTTTTGAGCACATCTTGCTTACCGGGGACCTCGCCACTCAGTTATGGAGCAGCCTCTCCCACAGTTGCGGAAAGGTACATCGAACCGGGGGCTTCAATGATATCATGGCCTACTGGGGTGAGTCACGGCCATCAGATTGTCGCCGCCGCTGGTATCTGGGTCCTTTGGAAGAACCGAACAAACATAGGTACGAAGGCTGTACATACAACCCTAGCCAACTCATCAGGAAAACTATCCAACAAATCCTAAAAATCAGAAGGCGCTGCACTCACTCGCCAGCCCGGTTTTGGTTGTCATGGTTCTAACCGCGACCCCGGACCGTCTTTGTCGTCGGCTACAGCCTCTTTTGGTTCTTGTTTCCTTTTCGCGCTTGGGGCACTTACTTGTATAGGCTTCGACATTTTGCGCCTGATACATCAATAACAGTTCCTTTGCAATATATATATATATATAATATATATATATATATATATATATATATATATATATATATATATATATTATTATATATAATATATATATTTTTTATTTGTGTGTGTGTGTGTGTGTGTGTATGTGTGCAATTGGGGATAGCTATAGGTGTCTTGTAGGGGTAAGAACCTATAGGCATATAGGAGTGTGACAGTGAGTGCACTATTGTAGAGTGAGTGAGAGTGTGTATGAATGTCTCTCTAGAATACTGGGAGTTAGGGGACTGCAGTGCTATTGCACTGATGTATTCACCTGTGCACTGTGCGTGCACAGGACTTATGTTGGGCAGCATGTAATACAAGGCGATTGGGGACTATAGTAAGGATAAGTTCCTGTGTAGAGGTATTACCGTAGGAAGAGGGGGAACAGGTAAATAGGAAGCCTATGTGGACTTGATAGGCAAGTCTAGAAGTATCAGTTGTAAGTATAGGCCTATAGGATACTTGGGATGATAGAGAGGTTAAGAGGGATATAACAGGGCTTTAGTAGCCTGTAGCAAGGAACTTGACCACCTGTGTACATGTGTGCGCAGGTCAAGTTTGTAAGCTGCTGTACTGACTGCTTAGTGCACGCAGTCAATTGACAGCAGAGGAAACAGGGGCTTTGAGGGTTCAGCAGTATCAGTAGAAGATAGGGTGCTTCACAGGTTTTCTGGGAGCACGCTTTATAAACCTCTGTACTAGGTGTACAGGAATTTGGGGCTTTAGATGGGGGGATTTAACAACAATCTTGACATCAACTAGAGAAGGATGGCTTGGTTACAGTTGGTAATTAGCAATAGTAAAAACACTAGGGAAAAGGTCTTGGGTTGTAGTGCAGAGTGATGTCTTGATAGGATAGGTAATGGTCAAGCTTGTGGAGGTGAGACAGAAAGAAATGGGAGAAAGCATGAGGCTTAACCACCTGTGCACAGGTTAGGTTGGAGGGCAGCAACACTGCTGCTTGGTGTGCTGCAGTTGCACAAGGCAACATAGCCTATTTGCAGACCACAAATAGCAGGGGGCAGTAGCAGCTATTAGAAAGAAAGGATAGGTAACAACTGGAGATGTTGGATACGGGAAAGTGAACAGGTTTGATAAAAGTTAGGGCATGTTTGAGGGCTATGTTAGGAAGTTTGATAGGCAATATTAGGTAGATAGGTTGGTTGTGAGTGGTGGGAATGTGTATCAGTTTTGTGTGAGTGTGTGTTATGAGAGTGTGTCATAGGTGAAGCTTTGTATATGTGGTATTTGATATTAGTTACGTAAGGTTTGGGACCTGTGTGGGATATTGAGGATAGGTGTGAGTGTTAGTGTAATAGTGTGTATAGTCAATGTGAGAGAGTTTATGTGTGTTGTGTGGGGATATTAGTGTCGGTAGGGGTAAATGCTAGTAATAGGTAAATACAGAGGTTGGTAATGATTTGGGTAAAACAAATAGGCTATGCATTGGGTATACATGAGTATAGGTAATGGGTAAATGTATACAAGTAAGGTAATAGGGTATAGGATATTACGATAAGGTTAGGGTGTAGAACTAATATCCTAGAGACAGACTCAAATAACCTAGAAATAGCTAGTTTGACTAGGATTGACTAGTTTGACCTAGAGTTAACCTAGTTTGACCAATTTGACCTAGAAATGACTTTATAGCTAGATTTGGACTAGTTTAACTTGTTTTTATTCCGAATTTGAGGCACAATATCAAATACTATTGATATTTCATACCGGATCTCAGGCGAGTACATTCTCTGATAGTTTTTATTTTCTAATTCTTGTTATAATTCATGTATTTAGTGATGTACTACTTGATTCCTGACATGAAGGTTACATGGGTTAGTTGTTATGGTTTTTGTTTTGATATACATGCTGTTCTCATATCTCGTTGTATATTTTGACCTTCCTGCTCATATATTGACTGACACTATATTGTGATATTATGGATAGCCAATCATGCGTTACTCGTATGATTGAGTCGTACTATTACGGATATTGTTATCGATAGAACACTTGTTGGAAATGATGTCTCAAATATAGTTAGTTTAATTTCTTTTCTATCTAATTCGTGCTCAATGCGATCCTCTTACCACTTTGTCTTTTCATCCTTATTACATGATATACTAGATAGTTATGATATACTTCATTATGCTTATCATGATTAAATTCACTATTACTATTTTATAGCTTTTATCATTTAATTGAAATTGTTGTTAGAGTTTTGCTTCGCTCCAATCCTGACTGAATGTATTTTTTAGATAACAGTTGCCCTACCTATTACGGCCCACATGGTATAGTAGACATAGGTCGGAAGACTGATTCAGGAGGGTTTAGTTCCAGCTGGGGAGGCTTATTAGCGACTCAATTAGGCTAGATTTGTACTGGATTTGTCTCCAGTTTGATGACTCTTTGCCTGTTATTATTTTAGACTTGTATTGGAGATTAGTTGACTCTTACACTCTTGACTTGTATTATTTATGTTAGGCTTCTAGATATTTCTCTTCAGGCCTTCATCTTCTTATCATGCCATCTATTTTCCTCATAGACTTGTGATTGAGTATGAATATATCATTATTATCCTCCGATTGGAGTTTGAGATATCTTGACAGGTTATGATGTATATATTTTGCTAGTTAGCATAGTGGACCTAGATAGCGTTCTTCCGTCGACACTGCGGTGCGTGGTCATGCTATTGTGCCCTTATATCGGTGCGGGTCGTGACAAGTAGTAGCAAGGATGAAGAAGGTTTCTTATGTTGGAAAGTTGTCACCACCACTTTCTAGAGCAAGGGTATTTTAGTAATTGGTAATTGGTAAAACAAATTGATTATTTTATATATTTTTAATTAATGACTTGTGTTAGTGTCATTAATTGGGGAAACCTTAGAACTACATTGATTAGATGTAGTCATGACCATAGAAACTTAGCTAGAGAGATTAGATAACTTAAGTTAGACTCTAATCTAGCTAGAGTGACATTTAGAATCCATTAGTCGATTTAAACATAAGCCATATAGGCGTTTTCTCTAAAAGGCTTGAAATGACAATTAGGAGAGGCCTCTAGCCACAAGAAGCACACCCCCTTGCCTATTTAAGTAATCATAGCCTCCTTTTTTTCTCTTTCATTATAAACCATAACCCTAATTTGTGTTCTTCCCCAAATTCCTCCAACATCCAAATTGAGTCCAAATTCCCTCAAACGAATTGAAATCTTACCCTCGAAGAGAGAAAGCCTCTATTGCCTAGCTTGGGAGCATTTGGAGCAATTTAACCATTGGAGCTTGGTGGAGATCTAGATCTAGAAGCTTTTATTGAGAATCCATCCCTCAATTGGTAAGAGACCTCAAAACCCTCTAATTTCCTATTCATTAATGTAGATGCATTCATTTAGGGTTCCCATTGCATTAGGAATGATTTGGGTCAATTTTGGATTCATTTGATGTACGTATCACAAGAGTATCTGATACTCACCTCAAGTGTTTGGTAAAATAATTCTTAAGGCTATTGATGTTTAATTTTCAGTTGTAACATAGTTTTCCACTGTTTATGGGTTGATTTACCACTGTTGGTTATTGTCTAGGGATTTAGAGATGAATTTGATATGCTATTTGTATATGGGGGGCTCGGGTTCATATTGTGATTCGATGTTTGTTCACTAGTTCTTCTTAGGTTCTGTGTAGAGTTTAGATTGGTTTATGCATGTTATTTTCATATCCTAACATCTAGGTTATAATTCCTCATGTCCATTGCATGTTTAAATTGCTTAGATACTTCACATTCTCAGTCGAGCCCCATCCAATCATTTACTGCACACATTCGATACACTGTCCTACATCCTTGAAGGTGCAGTTAAATACTTAATGATGCCCTGTCCATACTCACTGGTTTGTGCATTATTACATTAGATATTGATACTCTTGTGTATCATTTGAGGTAGTGAAGGGGGCTCACGTTGGTTGATCATCTTGAGTCCATTCCCTCCCTCATTCAACCAATATAGATATCACCCTTAATTTTATTTTTATCTGAACTTGTTTAGTCCTTATATGAACCCTATTGTTCACTGCACAAGTTTGATGGATGTCCTGCATCTCTATCTTTATATTTACTGCATTGTCCTACATTCCTCTTCCAGATGATCTTTCACTGCATACCCTGTCTACAGCCACTTGCCTACTATGTTCAGACCACCCTGATACCTTGGTATATAGGTGTGAGAATTGTTCTCTCCTTGAACATCTTGTATATAGTTTTTTACTGCACTAGAGTGGCTTTATTTTCATGCCCAACATTCTTGCATAGTAGGTTGCATTCTCCATAATTGCAACGCAAGTTCACATTCTGTGATATTGAACCCATATCATCATACATCATTCATTGCATACTGAATATTGGCTCAAACCCTTTGTATCAAATCATGTTGAATGACCTAATATTTTATGTTATAACCAATCCCATGAACGTCCCTTTAATTATTATTCTGCCCTTGCAATGGCCATACATATGAACCCTGCATCCTAGATATTTTTCATGATAATCAGATATCTATTAGGTCTGTACATTACATTCACTTAGCCTATTGTATAGCCCTTAGCTCACTGCATCCCCCTTGTTACTTGTATATAGTTTAGTCATACATTGTTCACTTCCCATATTCATATGTCCTTCATCAAGGTTCAGACTTCTTGTCCAGATATCATGGTCAGTCGATGCCTTTGGGTTGGACCATGTATGTTGCCTACATATTCCATTCACTTATCAATTTTACTGTCTATATTAGTTTTCCTGCATCCTTGTATCTATACTGCATTCAATACCTATCCTGCAAGTTGGTTTGGCTCATATGCGTCTTATGTTCAGGTTAGTCTTGTCCAGGTTCTATATTAGATTATGTCCACCATGTTTCCATCTACTGCAATTTATTTAGGTTCACTACATGGCCTTGGTTCAGACTTATGTGTTTAGTCCCTCTCATCATTATTTTCACATTTCATCATTTGTTCGGTTGCATTTCCTATATTGATGTTATGTTCGTGTCTGAACAGATTACCAAATAGAATACTGAATAAGTTGGGGCTCTAGTAAACTAATATTTACTTTATTGTATTTAATTAGGAAAATACATGTTATATATATATATATATATATATATATATCTATATATATATATATATATATATATATCTATATATATATATAATAATATAATATATATATATATATATATATTATATTATATATAATATATATATATATATATCTATTTATTATTTATATATTATTATTATATATATATATATATATATATATATATATATATATATATATATTTATATCTAAATATATATATTATATATATATAAGAGTGTTGCTCTTCGTTTAGTATGGGGTTGGTATCAGGAGATATATATATATATTGTGTTGTTGTTGGTGTCGAGTGTGTGCTTCATGAGTGTATCAGAGAGTGTGGGGTTGTATCAGAAGATATCTGGAAAAAGGAAATGAATTGAGTAGTGAGGGGTACCAAGAGATGAATAGGAGTGAAGTGTAGATTAGGAGGAAAACAGTGTTAGTAGGGTGTGCTTGTGTATGGAGAGAGTGGCTATTGAGAACGCTATCCATATATCAATAGTATGGTGTCTTGAGTGTCGCTAGTGTGTGAGTGTTATATTGTGTTAAGAATAAGTGAATTAAATGTAGGTGTGTCCCTATCTAAGTGCTTTAAGTATCAGTGAAGGCTTACTGTCTTATTACAAATGCATATCAGTCTACTCCTTACTGTCTAATGATTAGGATATGGTATCTGTGGCCAAGAGAGGAATGGGAATTGGGCTAGAGTATAGCTTTGGTCAGTCCATATAGGGGAGGGGTTGTTGACCCAAACTGGATCGTAGTCAACCTAATCTTGATAATTAATAAGACGATATTTGTTATAATCCAACTTGACACATCAAGCTCCATCAAGCTCCAAAATAGAACATCATCACATATCAGTTCAAGACAGACATCATCGACGACTGCTTCGATAGTGTTGTTGTTACTTATAATCTGAGTCTGTATTTTTACCTTTTATTAAGTCTAGGATATTGTAAGTTGAGTCGCACTGAGTATCTCAATCCTAGACTCAATACCCAAGCTCCACCAAACAAACTCCAAAACATGCAAAGCCCAAAAAAGCCCACTTGAACTTTCTGTCCCCTAGGAGACAGAGTTCGGGCCAAACTCTCCACATAGAGTTCGGGTCGAACTCTGCCCCACACAGAGTTCGGGCCGAACTCTGCGCTTTAATTTTAGGACCTGAGTTTTAGGGTTTGTTGGTTGCTAATTGTCCAACGGCTAAATATTAGAATATTTGGGACAGAGTTCTGGCCGAACTCTGCCTCTCTGGACTAGTATATATAGGCCTTGATTTCTATCATTTTCAATCATCCAATCTTCTCATCTTCTCTTCTCCTATAGCCTATACATTCAAGAGCTTATTCTTCTTATCTAACTAGCCACAAAATTTTCCAAGCCCCAAGGTTCTCAGTGCGAGTCTACTAGAATTTTGTGTTAAAGAGTTTCAAAAGAAGTCACTTGGACAATTCCAACTTTCGTCATCCGTAAATCTGTAAGAAGTTGGCGTGCTCTTCTGAGTAAAGGCACGTGGTTGTACGCTTTCACAAATAGTGGAATTCAATCCTGAGCTAGAGTTTTCAGGCCTGGACTAGTCCTCCACGAGGAAACCCAGGGTAAAAACTGTTGTGTCTGCGTATGCTTCTCTGATCTCTATTTATATTCCGCACTTATACTTTGATTATTATTTTGTTGGATGGACTTGAATAGAGTTATTTTTAATTGGGTATTATCGACGCATACTCTATTCACCCCTCTAGAGTTGCATACACGTACTTCAATTGGTATCGGAGCTCTGTTCTCTTATATTGGATTAACATCCTAAGAGCTGATCCATGGCAACCACACAACCTACATTTTCCAATTATGGTGAGGGAAAATCCACAAATAGGCTACCCCTATTTGACGGAACAAACTACACCTATTGGAAAACTAGGATGAGTTTTTATTTCAAGTCTGTAGACTTTGATCTATGGACCATCGTCACGGATGGTTACAAAAAGCCTGCCAGAATAGCTGTCGAGGGGACTCTTGTTGAAAAATTCCACGATAAATATTCTGACCAGGAAAGAAACATGCAAGTCTAAATACTAGGGCTATTAATGCTCTCTTTTTTGCAATAGACATGACTGAATTCAACATGGTCTCTACATGCTCTACCTCACACGAAGTATGGAGCTTCTATAGGTGACTCGTGAAGGAACCCTACAGTTTAAAGAATCAAAGATCAGCTGGATGACACAGAATACGAGACATTCAAAATGAAGCCAAATGAGACGATTACTCAGATGTTCACCAGAGTCCTCGACATCGTCAACCCTCTATCTTCCCTTGGTAAAGTATATTCCAACCATGAGAAGATACACAAAGTGCTAAGAGGATTACGAAGATCTGGAACCCCAAGGTTATCACGACCTGCACCCGCTTTTCGGATACGAGACGTGTCCAAGCCATCCTATGCCGCAGAGTCGGCGGTAGAACGTTGTCACGGCCAAGATGCTCAAAATCACAAAATAACTTTATTGCTCATTCACATTTCTAAATTTTATTACAACATTTACAACATTTATATTTAAAGAAAATATAAAGTTCTCACAATTAATGAAAATGATACAACTGCTATCTATTTCTAGGTTTTTGTCTGCAAGTACACCTGTATAACCCAATGCTAAGTGAAGCCACGGCTAACCTGAAAATTATTGGTTTTTAGTCAGGAATGGAACAAGCACACTAACCGACGATAATGCGAAAACATAATAGAATTAACAAGACATAAAAATAACATATATGAGATAAAAACTAGAAAGTAACTGATGACATGGCAAGCGGTGAAAAAAACCAGGAAAGAAATAAAAGACAGCTATCTATGTGGTTAGAAATATCTTGTTCGACATGTGAACGGCTAAGGGGTAAATACGAAACCTTGTACGTGTTGTGTGCAGCTGCTATCAGTCAAGATTAGACATATTGGGATGGGTAAGGGGTAGTTCACACATATACTAAGATATTTCTCCGCCCAGCTAGTACTCATGGAATCAGGTCGAAAGTATGGTAATCATGAAAATGACAGTCAAGAATGTATAATAAATCCATGATACTAATTTTTGTGTGACGAGCATGTCAACAAGAGTAAGATATATGTATAAACATGAAATGTAAAAACTACTATGAATCGAAAAGAAATCAGAAAGTGCACTTGCCTGAGATCCTTTGCTAGTGAAACCGATAATACCACTCAGATGAGTCACTAAAGTCAACACATGCAAAAAGTCTCCGGATACTGAAATAGACATTACCAACACTTTTAGAATAGTCAAATTATCTAGGATTGCCTGTCCCGTAAGTCCAATTCTGGACACAGGGGCAAAACGGTAATTTCGGGCAAAAGCGATATCCACCGTTGGATCCGCTTTGTACCAAAATGTGTGCCAAATCCAATGGTCTCTAAATTTGTTAAACTACATTTCTTCAGATTCATTTTAATGATATGAACCCAACCGTATGTCCAAGTTGGATTCCAGCAGGCCGTGCACAAAATCGCCCGTTGAATCCGCAAAACGACGATCCAGTCAACTGTCTTAGAATGGGACCAAACTTGGCATACAGGACCAAAAAAATAATACAGTCCTGTTGGCGTAAGTTTTGTCTCGATCTGACGAACATGCACAAAGTAATTGAAAATTTTGCAAAAAGGCTGATACGGTGAATTTCGACGGATATGCATCAAATTCGTTGCACACACGCAACTAATTTGAATTCCGTCAAAGCCCACATGTCCATGAAGCCATTACGCACCTTTCGATGCTTTCGATTTGCGACCATGTCATCCGTATTGCGAGACGCACGTCGTATCGAAGGTTTTTATAGTTTTCGAAACCAGTTTTTCTAATTTTTTTCCCGATTTTCATAACCAATTAACTGAATCTATTTTTGTCTAAAATAGAAAGTAAAAGAAGGGTTTCAATCCTGGTCATGTAGTCTAAAACTTTGTTCAAATACAATTTCTAAACTGGTATTAGATCGATCAAAATCGATCTCCTAATGTGGGTACATGGACGGTTATAGGCCCTGTTTTGGGACAGGATTTTGATCGACTTCATGTCGATTTCCTGAATCGGTCGCACGATTATAACAGAATATAACCGATGGGGTTTGAAGATGGTTGTGTTGGGGTCATACCTGAGCAATCGTCTCGACAAACCGTCGACCGATCGGGAAGAATTCTCTGCACGAAGTCGACTCTTCCAACCCGCCAATGCTACTGTGTCTCCGTCCGACGATTTTTGGCGCATGATCGGCCATCTCCGACGTCTTGGGCGGTGCACAGGGTGGCTATATAATATATATATATATATATATATTATATATATATATATATATATATATATATATATATATATATTATAAATATATATATATATAGCCAAATATTATATATTATATTATATATATATATATATATATATATATATATATATAACTATATATACACACACATTTATATTCACATATATGCTTATATGATAATCCTCATAATAATCCAAACCACCTTAATACTATTTATTTCCTAGTATAGGGCCTACCTACATAAATATGAACACATATACTATAATATTTATTTGACAATAAATAAACATAACCAATAATAATAAAATAATATTATTTAATAATTACATCAACAACATTAATAATAATAACAATCTTAATAACACTAAAATTAAACCAATAATATATTTCGATGAACTCATCAAACACACCATTTATTTTGCTCCAGAAATTTGTACATATATTCTAAAACGCCAGTTATTATTAATAATAGCTATATTCTACGTTTATAGCAAATATCTAGAAACATATGTTAATTCCTAAATAGATACAAAATGTTTGCATACAGATAAAGTACGTCCTTGGTCTCACTACATGCCTACCCGGGCTTGAGTTTGGTTCGGGTCCAGTCCGGACTAGTTTGGTACAACCGGGTCACTTAAACGTCAAATAATAATAATGAATAATTAAACTATTTATAATGGTCATGTCACAACTTGGCCGGGTTTTTCTAATTAGGACACACTTATGGACAGTTCTTCCCTATCAGGGCTAATACACTAGTCAAAGCACGCCACTGCACTATCCGTGCCATGATTTCTATTCACCTTGTACCTCAATTCCTAACCATGGCTAAAATCATCTACCGTAATAATTAACTAATTAATTATTTATAAAAATCTAAAAATCACCATTTAAATAAAATAAATAATAAACAAATATTTCAAAATTTCTGGAAAGGGGAGCTACCAATCTACGCACCTTAAAAATAATTTCGTCCTTAAAATTATAATTCATAACTATTCCTTAAAATTCGAAAGAAAGTCTTCCTTAACCTTAATATCCTTAAATTTTAATTCCTCAAAATAGTTTATCCCTCCTCCTAGCCATTTTGTAAATACATAACCTCTAGGACTTCTACCCACCTTTGGTCACACTACTCCCTCGAAACACAAGTCATTAAATCCTTATAACCATCTAACTAGTTGCTAACAATCCTACCAACAGATATCTAGGGCATATGGCATCGATAATCCTCTCCTATCTATCAAGCAATCCAAAATTTAACAAGCAACAAATTTACACAATTAGCTAAGAAATATTAATAAATTCTAATAAGCGTGACCATTCGTCGCTCTGAAATAGGAAGGACGGGAAGATAAGGAAGAATAATCGAGAGCAAATATGAAGTTTTAAGAGCGGTAGAGAGTATCCAATGATACATATAAAAAGAGAGTTTATGAACCATTGACTTATTTGCTAGATTGGACAACTCTAGTCTAGTCACTTGCTAAATCGAAGAACCCTTCGCTTCTTAGAGGGGCTTTCAATCCGTGCAATAAAGAAGTCTTGTTCTCGAAATTAATCTAAACAAGGTTCCATAATAAAACAGAATTTAAGAAATCAAGATTGTGATCTTTTCCGTGGTTATTTAAACACACGAGAAAGGGATATAAATGTAACACAAAATCGTATCGCGACTTTCAGGTAGATGGAATAAGGGTTACGAATGACTTCACATTCTAAGAGGTGGAGACTACATAATAGGTATAGGGACCTATTTCAAATAGTTCGGTTTATAGTCCAAATATGGTGGTATGTATGGATGGGTTTTACTGGGTCTTAATGGGTTCCTTAATTGGACATCAATCGTTGGTTAGATGAACCTTGGATTTCAATCTATATTGATTGGACAAGATCCCAATGATAAAACTATTTCTACTAGGCTAAGGTAACCTAGAATAGGTTTCAACCCAAGTGGTTGAGCTAGTTGCCAGTCAGGTTAGTTAGCTAGGTCCTTAAAGCCCCGAAATGCGCCTTCAGTGACTTTTGTGTTTAAGTAGCACATGAGGCCTCAATTGGGTGGCACACTAGTGGTATGTGCGTAGTGATCATGTATTGTTGTTGATAACCTGTAGATCATAATATGACAGGATATTTAAGCTATGGTATTGGCTAAGCTAGTGAATGTGGTGTTCTAATACTAGTTAGGTCTTAATAATAAAATTTACATATCTAGGATAATATTTGTTGGAACCTAATCTCGGGATGGTATCTACCATAATCATGAAAAATGATTGCCTTACCTTTGTCTATTCATCCCATGACTAAACTGTGGGCTTTGGTCGAGGAACGGTTGGGTTAAGGCTTAAGGGTTGGTAGTTAAAGCAAACTTCAAGCAAATAATTAGAGACTCACAACAATTGGTTTCTCGAGAATAGATATCTCCTAGATTGCCATATTGACTAAGAGTAAAACCCTAATCATTCTCAAATTCAGATGGCTAGAAGGTCCTAATAGTAGTTTGAGGGTCGGGAGGAGAACGAGCAACTCAAGGCAAAGTTCTAGTCACATGGTTGGCCGATGGTAGCTATACTTGTGTATACAACTATCATAGCCATGGGGATACTCTGTATCTATCTACCAATTACGAGCTTTCGTCTTTCCAAATCAGTGAAAGACAAAAACAATAAAGAGTTCAAGAAAGATGTCACTGAATACAATTACGTGATTCAAGGGCGAGTGGATAATTCATAAGGAATTGTCAATGCAGTCGCGGATGAGATCCTAGATACCTCGATATCTCAATCCATGTGGGATAATCCAAGAGATAGTGAACCAAGTGCACTATAGTTGATCAGACCATAATATATTGATTCTAATTAGACAATATGCTTGTAGGCGTCCCCAGTATACATATGTCCTGAACAAGCTCGATAAAGAATAAGCTTGCAAAACTAGACTATAATTAGCGTCATCATTCATGGTAGTGCAAAGTATACGTACAGGAATTAATGATGAAAGCAGTTATAAATTGTTCGAGGTTTTTCAAGGATCTAAGTCTTGTTCGGTGTTCCTGCTTATGCAGCATCGTCCTACTGCCTTCTATCCATAAGGCCTTGGTTGACTAATGGGTTATGGACCTCTAAATTCTATATTCTAGGTAAACCTATTAGTGTTAGTCAATTACCTCGTCAATAGATCAAAAGGACCACGGAATGCTAGGTTGGGAGACATGATATCCAACTTACAGAACTTTTACTAGTTTTGGCTTCGGATCTTATGTGACACACAGGGCATTTTTCTATTCTCTATAGTACCCTAAACTTGTAATCACGTCTGAAGTTATTTTACCGAGAATTATGCCTCACCCGTATACTATGGCAGTGGTAAACCCTTGGTTCCGTGATTTAGATGTAATATGCTATCAGATACTCTACGTTATATTGACACAAGGTCTAAAGAGGTCAACGAGACATAGTTTTAGCAATGTTCCATAACCTACGATTCCTTGAAATAATTTTAACTCTATGGATCGTGCCTCGCCAGTGCGTTGCTGGCTGCAGTAAACCCACACTCTCCCTTCTCCAGCAATTGGCGACAGTGTGCTGTCTAGCCATTGTAGTCATGAAAACTACTCCAACTATATTCCTAAGAACTTCAAGGAGCTACTAGAGATTCAAACTAGTTGACTATGATAGTAAGCGTAAACATCGGCCTATAAGTCTCAATTCTTAAAGTAAAAAGATTGACCGGGGGAGAAATAACTGAAGACTGGAAGTAAGAACATCCTAATCTTTATTCCATATGTACTTCAAATGGTTGAGGAAAAACTTTGAATCAAATCTACCTCAAAATTTGTATAAGAATAACAGAATCAGAAATTATAAACTAATTCCTTACAGCAAAATAGGATTTTAAATAGGCAATTCTAACTTATGATATAAGGTCTATATCTAACAGAGAAAAGAAAATTGAATAATTTATCAAGAATAGAGCCTTAATTCTAGGAAAACCAAACTTAACAGGTGAATAGTATACCCACATTGGATCATAACATCATATCAAAAGCAAAAATGTATCTATAGAGATCTTGCAAACTATCTGAATTTAATAATTTCTTATCTAAACTGCATGGCCTATCAGACAATCTTAACTACCCAATTAGTCAAATTAATAAGGGACTCTTATCCTAGTTATCTTCCTAAATCATTTCAATCCTAATTTGTGAATGAGCATTTCCTAGTCGCAGGCTCGCAGTAGTACGACTAAAATAGGTACTACCACGAGTTCGTAATCTTTACGAAAACTGACCTGTATGGGCCACCACAAAAACTTTTCACCACCCGCACCCGCTTTTCGGATACGAGACGTGTCCAAGCCAGCCTACGCCGCAGAGTCGGCGGTAGAACACTGTCACGGCCAAGATGCTTAAAATCACAAAATAACTTTATTGCTCATTCACATTTCTAAATTTGATTACAACATTTACAATATTTATATTTAAAGAAAATATAAAGTTCTCACAATTAATTTAGGTTTCTGTCTGCAAGTACACCTGTATCTCCCAATGCTAATTTAAGCCATGGCTAACCTGAAAAATGTTGGTTTCCATTCAGGAATGGAATAAGCACACAAAACTACGGCAATGCAAAAACATAATAGAATTCACAAGACATAAAAATAACATATGTGAGATGAAAACTAGAATGTAACTGATGACATGGAAAGTGGTGAAGAAAACCAGGAAACAAATAAAAGACAACTATCTATGTGGTTTGAAATATCTTGTTCGACATGTGAACGGCTTAGGGGTAAATACGGCACCCTACACGTGTCGTGTGTGGCTGCTATCAGTCAAGATTAGACATATTAGGATGGGTAAGGGGTTGTTCACACGTCTACTAAGATATTTCCCCGTCCAGCTAGTACTAATAGAATCAGGTCGTAAGCATGGTAATCATGAAAATGACAGTCAAGAATGTATAATAAATCCATGATACTAATTTTCGTGTGACGAGCGTGTCAACAAAAAGCAAGATATATACATAAACATAAATGTAAAAACTACTATGAATCGAAAAGCAATCAGAAAGTGTACTTGCCTGAGGTCCTTTGTTGGTGAAACCGATAATACCACTCAGATGAGTCACTAAAGTCAACACATGCAAAATGTCTTCGGATGCTGAAATAGATATTACCAACATTTTTAGAATAATCAAATTAGCTAGGATTGCATGTCCTTATGTCCAATTCTGGACACAGGGGCAAAACGGTAATTTCGGGCAAAAGCGATGTCCGTCGTTGGACCCGCTTTGTACCGAAATGTATACCAAAGTTAATGGTCTCTAAAGTCATCAAACTACATGTCTACAGATTTCTTTTGATGATATGAACCCAACCGTATGTCCATAGTTGGATTCCAACAGGTCGTGCACAAAATTGCCCGTTGAATCGGATCGTGGGGCCCACAAAACGGCGATCCGGTCATCTGTCTCAATATGGACCAAACTTGGCATACAAGACCATAAAAATGATACGGTCCTATTGGCGCAAGTTTTGTCTCGATCTGACGAACGTGTACAAAATAATTAGGAAATTTGTAAAGAGGCCGTTACGGTAAATTTTGATGGATACGCATCAAATTCGTCGCGCACACGCAACCAATTTGAATTTCGTCAAAGTCCACACGTCCACGAAGCCATTACGCACCTTTCGATGCTTCGGTTCGCGACCACGTCGCCCAAATTGGCGGGATGCACGTCGTATCGAAGGTTTTTCTAATTTTCGAAACCAGTTTTCCTAATTTTTTTCCGATTTTCAAAACCAATTAACTGAATCTATATTTGTATAAAATAGAAAGTAAAAGAAGGGTTTCAATCCTGGTCATGTAGTCTAAAACTTTGTTCAAATACAATTTCTAAACTGGTATTAGATCGATCAAAATCGATCTCCTAATGTGGGTACATGGACGGTTATAAGCCCTATTTCGGAACATGATTTTGATCGACTTCATGTCAATATCCTGGATCGATCGTACAATTATAACAAATTATAACCATTGGAGTTTGAACATGGTTGTGTTGGGGTCATACCTGAGCAATCGGCTCGACAAACCGTTGACCGATCGGGGAGAATTCTCTGCACGAAGTCGACTCTTCCAACCCGCCAATGCTGCTGTGTCTCTGTCCGACGGTTTTTGGCACGCGGCCGTCTTCGACGTCACTACAAAAAAAGTGGTCTTTTGGGACAACAAAAAACCATTCTAAAAAGAGCTTTTACCGTCCTAAATATTATTTAGGACGGCAGTTGGGACGGATTCAAACGGTGCTATTAGGGTGGCGTGGCAAAAGCTTAAGGGACAGATTTTGCCGTCCTAATTATTGTTAAATGACGGATTGGAACCGTCATAATAATTTAGGATAATAATCACAAAAGAATATAATTTACTTTTAGGACAGTTACAAAATTGTCCCAAAAACTTATAACAACTGTCCCAAATATTTTAAAATTATTGTTTCCTTGTTCTGCATATAGAATGTACAATTAAATGACATATATAACAAAAAAATATAACTAACTATTTAGGTTCAAAAAAATATTGTAAACTCTAAAGTACATTAACAAAGATTAATTTCATTAAATGTTATAACATCGTTTACAAAATGAACTCAAAGCGCTTTACATCATTGGACGTCTTTCCATCATTTGCAAAAATGAACTCAAAATGCTTTACATTATTAAGTGTTCATCTACAATCATTTACAAAATAAATCTAAAATTGTTTACATTATTAAGCATCATTTGCCATCATTTAAAAAATGAACCCAAAATGCTTTTTCATTAAGCAAATCTTCCATCATTTGTAAAATCAGCCCAAACTCTTTTGAAGGACCTGCAAATAAAAATAAAAAATAACTAGTTAACAAAAGACCATCAAGAATTTATGCAGAGTATATGAGAATACCATGAACCTGTGTGTACAATGTTTAGGCAAACTGAACAGCTACAACCAAGTAAACCCATTAGCAAACCAAAGGTAGCAAAACTTAATTAGCAATTAGAACCAACCATGCCAACCCAAATTGGTAAAGGACACACAGCCAAGTGGAGGAAAAATTGCCTCCATCACCTTCAACAAAGATACTATTGCAGCTAGTACATGATAAAAAGTGCAACCAAGCTAGAATAAACCATACCAACCAAAATTGGTAATTTCAATCCAAACATCAAAACTGACATACTATTGCGGCTAAAACATGAAAAGCAAAATTTGAAGCTTTAAAGCTTGAGCAAAATAAAACCTACCCCCAAAAGAACTTGTAATATTCAAACTTGAAGCAAGAAAGCTACAACTAGGAAAACATGAACCAAACAGCCCCAAGAAAGCTTGTAATATCCAACCAAAATAACATAACTGCCCCTAGGAAAGTTTGGACCAAAACAACAAAAGTAGCATACAAACACAAGTGTATCTAGTAGAAGAATTCAAGCAATTCCAATTGTCATATCCAATCATTTCTTGCTGTAGAAGACAATAAAAAGAATTGCACAAAATTGCATGGAGCATGAAGAAGGAAGAAAACCCAACATAGAATTGCTAGCAGTAAGAAGGAAAGTTATAAAAAAATTTCTCACCCAAAATGCAAAACTGATTCTTAAGCTAATATATGGGTTATTAAGTGTCCCTGATAACTTCGTTCCAATTTACTCTAGTGGCCCCAATTATAGTAATCATAAAATAAACTAATTACTTAAGAACATTGTTAGTGAGCAACTAAGAATTGTCGACAAGAAGATGCAATGATGCAATAAACATTTAGTCCTGACCTGTTATTTGTGCAAATATGTAGAAATTTTTTAGCCAGGCCCCATATTTTGTTTCGGCCAGATAACACCGGTATGGGTGCTAAACAATGGAAAAATAAAGTTAGTTGAACACATTGGACTACATAAATTATTCTCTTGTCAGTGTTGGATCTTTACTCTATAACTAGAATGAAATAAAACCAAAAATACTATAGAGGATGATGTCAAATATGTTATTGTTACAACAAAGTTCGATGTAGAGCAGTTTGAAATTCAAGATAGATTGCGATTTAAACCAATTTCAACTA